>CM034147.1:724872242-725052385 GCA_019776745.2 Taxus chinensis | reverse complement strand
AATCCTACAGTTTTGTGTGGAATATTAGAATAATAATATGTTTACTATATATTTTTTATGAAATTCCAGATCACAAGAACATGATTTACTAGCTTAATAAAACAATGTATTGTCTTAAGAAAGAAAAAAAATATCATGTTATAGTCGTATTGACTCATATTTTGTTAGTGATCTAGTTTAAGAAGAAATAACAGTGAATCAACTCTTATACAAAGGAGAAAGGTCCATGTCCAATATTTATTATATGTATTTATTTTGATAATTTGACATTCACAATAAATCTTTTAGTTGATTTATTCAAATCAACAACGATGAAAGAGTTTGAGATGATAAATATGGGTTTCATGAAACAGTTTATTGGCATCAAGATGAATCCAAATGCTAATGGAATTTTCATTAATTAATTGAATTCGTCTATTGATGTTTTGAAAAAATCTAGGATGTTCAGTTTAAACCAACACCTATACCTGTACTATCAACTTTGAAATTGAATGATGAAGATGAGAGAAATATGTCGATCCAACATTGTATAAAATACTAGTTATAAATTTAATGTATTTGACCAAAATAAGGCCTAACATAATGTATGTAGTTAGTGTAATTCAAAGTTTCATTGAGACACCTTAAGATTATAATTGGTAAGTAGGTAAAATAATTATGAGATACGTAAGTTTAACAAGAGCTTGTATGACATTTTATATAGATTATGTCTGAAAATAAGCTAATTTTAAACAAGGAGTCAAGACTATGATTGTGGTTGAAATATTGATGATAGAAAGATCTTTAGTATGATTTTTTTTCATTTATGTTGACAAGTAGTGTTATGGGATTCTAAAAATGATCTCATTGTAGACCTTTCATAAAAAAAAAAGAGTACATAGTGTATACGTCAATAATATGTCAAGTGGTTTTGATGAACAGAATGTATTAAAATTTCAAGAAATAAAAAGATTGAGATAAATAGGTTTGTTGTCATAACAGTCTAATAATATCTACTTATTGTCAAATAATTATGTTTATCACAAAAGGAGAAAGTGAATTGATACAAGGTATCATTTCATTAGACATATGTTCAACAATTGTGATATATGCTTGGATGTTTACAAATCAGAGGATCAAGTTGAACATAATTTGACTAAGCCACAAGCTAAGAAGAATCTAAGGCATATGAGAGAAATTTTAGTTATCATCAACATGGGAAGTCGATCTTAAATGGGAGTGTACAAATTATAAGCTTTAAACATATGCATTAATTATTTTAGGTATTTACTATTTTTTTGTAGGTTTTGTGCAAACTCGAGGAATTCATAGTTTTTATTTAAATAGTTATTTTTTCTTAAATATTGATTTCAAAATATGTGATATGTATTGGATCTTAATTTGGGATCCTATTATTATGGTAGAAAGGTTTCTTCTAAAGAAGGTAAGGTAATCTAAAAACATAAGTGTTTGGTTCATTTCTATGTTAATGGAGAAGAAGACATTTTGAATAAATGAAGAAATGAAAGAAGAAATTTATGGAATTATTTATATGAATGAACATCCATTAAATAATAGTATAGTTTGTGTGTTCAAATGCTAAGTATATGTGTCTTTATGTTTTTCTTACGAATATGCATGTAATAATTTAATTCAATATGGTATTTAGAGGTATCCTTCAAATTTTTAAGGTAAAAATCATATATTAAATAAAATAAATTATATTGCGTGTTCAAATGATGAGTGAAGGTGCCAGAAGAAGATTAAATGATTGCTCTCTTATAACAAAACAACAAGCCCAATATATAGGCGCTGGCACGGTAGGTGTAGGCAGTTACACAGTTATGGAGAAACCGTATGTGATACGTGGAGACAATGTATTAACTAAGCTAACATTCCTCCCCTTAATACATTGCTCTTACAAATGTACCCCCTAAACAAATCAAACTTCACCTTGCCGAGAGGCTTGGTGAGAATATCTACGACTTGAAAATCAGTAGGGCAGTACTGGAGCTGAATTTGGTGGTTCAAGACCTGTTCACGAATGTAGTGACATTCAACCTCAATATGCTTTGTTCATTCATGGAAAACAAGATTCTTCATAAGCTTCAACACACCTTGATTGTCGCAGTGAATGATGGGAGGTTTCTCTTCAAAAATTCCTATATCTGCAAGAATGCAACGTAACCAAATTGCTTCACACACAACTCCTCGTGCGGCGTGGTATTCAGCCTCAATGGATGAGAGAGCAAACAATAGTTTGCTTCTTGCTAATCCATGAGATAGGTCCAGATCCAAAATGAAAAACATATCCTGAAGTGGATTTCCTATCATCAATGGATCCTGCATAGTCCGAATCTGTATATCCCTATAAGAAGAACTGAGTGTTCTTCTGATACTCTAGACCAAAGTCAACTGTACCTCAGACATATCTCAACACATGCTTTGCTGTTATCCAATGACATTTCTTCAGCTCCTGCATAAATCTGGCAAGATAGCTCACTGTAAAGCAAAGATCTGGTCTGGTATAGGTCAAGTAAATGAGACTCCCCACAAGCTACCTGTAGTGAGTGCCATCTACCTACGGTGAATCCTAGAATCTAGATAATTGCAAACCTTTTTCCATAGGTGTGGACATTGGTTTACAATCTGACATTCCATATTTTTCCAGGAGTGTCTTGGCATATTTCATCTGGGAGACGAAGATATGACTCTTCTTCTGCCATATCTCTAAGCCAAGACAATAGTGAAGTAGACCCAAATCAGTCATGTCGAAGGATTTCTTCAGATCATTCTTTACATCATCTACAAGATTGTCAGAACTTCCTGTGATCACAAGATCATCTACGTACAAAACCGGAATGACAATCTCTATTCCTACCTTCTTGATATACAAATTTGTATATGAGGGGCTACGAGTGAATCCATGCTGCAATAGGTGATCATCAATTTTTATATACCATGCCCTAGGTGCTTGTTTGAGTCCATAAAGAGACTTTATCAGACGACATACCTTGTGTGGTTGACGTTCATCTACAAACCCTTCAGGTTGGGCCATGTACACTTCTTCTTTTAGATCACAGTTTAGAAAAGCACTCTTGACATCCATCTACTGAAGTTTCCATCCATTTTGTGCTGCCAGTGCGCAAACAACTCTAATGGCTTTGATCTTCGCAGTGGGTGCAAAGGTCTCATCATAGTCAATTCCTTCTTGCTGAGCATAACCCTTTACAACAAGTCGTGCTTTGTGTTTGTTGATTGAACCATCTGCCTTATATTTTGTTTTGAAAATCCATTTGTAGCTAATAAATTTCTTACCTGGAGGTAGATCGACAAGTTCCCACGTTCGATTCTAAATTAGGGAATCATATTTAGCATCCATAGCTTGTTTCCACTGTGGTTGGTCTAATTCCTCACGAACAGTGTCAGGTTCGATGCTCTCAACAACTGAACTCATGAGTGCAAAATTTACCTCATGTTTGGCTTGACTTCGTGTTCTAACTCCTATAGAAGTACCTGGAAGTGAGTTCATGTGTGCATCCCTAATAGTATTATGGACCCATTTCAGACGTTAGTGCTGCTGCTGATGTGAAGATGTGTTTTCTAGTGTGCCAAGATCAACGAACAAGTCTCCACTCATCTTTTCCTCTCTCTGAGAAGAATCATCTTGCCCATCATCTGGATCTGTGAGCAATCTATGTGACGAGGTCGGTACTGGATCTCCATTGTGTGGCAGAGAGTCAAAGGATGACTCATCACATACCACATCTTGACTCTCGTAGATCTTCTTTGTCTCAGGATCCATGAGACGATATTCCTTTGAGGTAGTACTATACCCCAAGAAAAGACATGGCAGTGTCTTTGGATCGATCTTCTTCCTTCTCTTATCTAGAAGATGCATATATGCAGTACAACCAAAAACTCTCAAATGATGAATAGAAGGTTTACGACCAGTCCATACCTCTTCCGGTTTCTTGTTCTGCAAGATCTTCGTGGGTGCCCGGTTGAGTAGATACACTGCTATCTAGACTACTTCTACCCAAAACTGATCCTCTAACTTGGTGGTCGAGAGCATACAACGAGCCATCTCCATAATAGTCCTGTTGTGGCGCTCGGAAATCCCATTCTATTGGGGCGTGTAGGGTGCAGTCAAATGTTGCTGAATGTCATACTACTTCAGGTATGCTAAGAACTTCTTTGACACAAATTCCCCCCCCTTGATCTGAGTGGAGGAGAAGAAGAGGTTTCCTAGACTGCCTGGTGGCTTGCTGGTAGAAGGTTTGGAAATTTGCAAGTGCCTCACTCTTCTTCCGAAGGAAATATACCCACATCTTCTGTGAGTAATCATCAATGATGAGTTGAAAGTATGCAAAACCTTGAAAGCTAGCTGGCAGGGGTCCACACAGATCGGTGTGAACGACTTGAAGATGCTCTGTAGAATGATAAGAGCTCTGTTTGAATGGACCTCTATGTTGTTTTCCCGCAAGACATCTTGAGCAAACATGTAAGGAATGGGAGAGTGGAGGAAGCCCTTTTACCATTTCCTTGGCACTGAGCTGATGCAGAGCCCCAACAGAAAGATGACCATATCGAAAGTGCCATAGTGCAGTGGACTTTGTCATTGAAGCAGAGAGAGCAATGCTAGATGAAGTGACTACATCCAGTGTAAATAGACGGCCCTTCAGAAATGCTTGAGCAATGACTGACTCTCCCTGGGAAATGATGCAGGACTTGACCCCTTTCTCAACAAAGAATTCAACCTACATCTGATGGTTAAGAAGTTGACTCACAGACAAAAGATTTGAGGTCAAACCTAGAACATATAGCACCTTCGTGAGTTTACATCTTCGTGTTCCAAGAGGAATGATGACATCACCAATCCCCACCGCAATATACTCCTAATTGTCTGCGATGGTGATCCGATCTCCAGTGGACCGGTCACTCAAAGTATGAAACAACTTCTTATTGCCAGTCATGTGTTTACTGGCACCTGAATCAATCAACCACACATCTTTTGACGGTTGCGAAGTCTGTGAGACTAGAACAATGTCAGAATGAGTTGTGTCTGGTACCTCTTCATCGGAGGTGGCATCCTGTTAAGTAGCAATGTGGCCCTTCTTCCTCTGATTACGAGCATGCCATCGGGATTTCTTGGAATATCCTTGGCCAGAAGTGCTCTCTTCGCCAGAGTTTTCATACTTGCAACCGTTGTAATAACAATTCGCAGTCGTGTGCATATCAGTGGAGCATATGTGGCACCACCGATCTGTCTCTTGATTATGCTGCTTATGGGGTGGCCACTGTGGTGGCCGCTGTGAAGATGGCTACTGAGGATGCTGCTTCTGATTCTAGGGGGCTGACTACCCTTTCTGAGGCTTATGTTTTTGCCTCATGATGAGAGCCTTGTCTTCGAAGGCTTCTTGTACATTTTGCATGGCTTCTTCCTACTGGAGATAATTCACCAGGGTGGTAAAAATCACCTCCTATTGAGTGATGGTCAACATGGTGATCAGTGTTTGAAACCAAGAAGGAAGAGCTAGCAAGGTGAGTGGGACTAGCAACTTGTCATCCACTGGTTCACCGAGAGCAGAGAGTTCTTCACGTAACTCAGCCACACGCTGCAAGAAGGCTTCTACTGATTCGCCATCATGCATACTCATCGTATGAAGCTTTGTCTGAAGATGTAACTTTGTTGTCAGATTCTTAGCTTTGTAGATGGTACATAACATGGTCCATGCCTGAGAAGAAGCGGTTGCTTCGCGAATGTATGGCTGCACCTCATCAAAAACGCTCAGGGTGATAAGCAAATTAGTGCTTTTGCATCAGCCTTTTCATATTTTTCCAACAGATTAGTGTCTATGGGAGGGGCATCTTTGCTAGAAACGATCCCCCAAAGATCTTCGAACTGAAGAATAGTCTACATTTTGGTTTTTCATGAGGTGAAATTTTTCCCTTTCAAGAGTTGGGCATCGGATAGCAATATTTTTGGAGCAGACATTTTAAAAAAACTCAAAAATGTATTTTATTTATTTATTTATTATCAAAAATGGCTACAATGCTTACTGAAGGAATCTGTCCCGAAGATGGGCTCTAAAGGCTCGTTCAGTGAGACGCGGACGCTCGTGTGGGCATTCTACTTCACGTTCATCATCTGCATCATAACCACGTTCAAGTTTTGCATGAATCCGGCATGCTTGACATCGAACATCGAACCAAAAATATTCCAACAGTCCTTGGCACACAATCTCGTCAAAGAATGTTCCTAGTGTTGTGTAGCTTGTTGACCAAGGCAAAGAACATCCCAGTGGTGTCTTCGTTGTCACTCAATGCCCAAATATTTAGTGCATTGCTCACGGTGCTTTGTGCATTTGAGATTTGAGACATACATGCACACATAGTTTTGCAATTTACCGACTTTGCTTACACGTACAGGGGTTTGGATGGTCTTCCACATGGTTCTACAGGCAACAGTGATTCATTTGCTGGCTAGGTCTCCTTCCACGCACAGTATACACACAGTAAGTTTCCTCCAATTACACGCAGGCATAGAAAAAAAATCACTGGCTTGGGCTCCTTCCATGCACAACACAGGACAGACAGTTTTCTCTCCTTCTCCACGCATAGCATACACTAGCACCAATCTTCATGGTAGCAGCACTTGTCCTCCAATGCCAAATGAGACGTCTACAGGCTACCATGCATAAGGTCTACTCGCTGCACCTTTTGTACAGTATTTGACAGCAAAAATGCCATGTTCTTGTGGTCTTCCAACGCACTGGGTTTATCAAGAAAACATGATGAGTCTCCATGCACAGCACAGCCACACACTTCCTTGGTCGCCTCTTCCAGCGCACAGGTCATACACAGGCCGTTTCCTTGGTCGCTACTCCTCCACACATAGCAAACTAGCTCTGATACCAATGAAGGTGCTAGAAGAAGATTAAATGATTGCTCTCTTATTAAAAAACAACAATCCCAATATATAGGCGCTGGCACGGTAGGTGTAGGCAGTTACACGATTATGGAGAAACCGTATGTGATTCATGGAGACAATGTATTAACTAATCTAACAATGAGTACATTTGGGTGTTTTTTTCTTTCCAATCTAAACATAAGCACTACTATTAATTTTGTATCAAAACGATCGTTCGATATTTTTTATGTTAAAAAATTTCAATATGCACTTAAAAATTATTATTATTATCATGATTAAAAAATTACATAAAACCAAACGGGATTGAGAAAATTAAAAAATCAAAGTTTTAAAGCAATTGACAAATCAATCATGTCATTTATTGGTATATAGAGGGAAACAAGGTACATTATAAAATGAAATATTAGCAAAATAATCTACCCAATCATAATGTTACATAAAGGTTCAAATGCAATGTTCACTATTAGTCATAATTATCATGTACTTGTATATACAAATAATTGCCTTTTTCATTATTTATTCTCTTTGGCTCATTTATACTAAATATGTGCATTTAGTAATCAAAACCTTATGGTTCTACTTTTTCTTAATAAGTTTTTACTATAACTCAATAGTTCTCAATTTGTTGTCTTATTTTTATTCTGCATATGCGTCATAATGTTTAATGACATATTTTTTTAACTTGGACAGTCTCCTTATTGAAGAAAAACTCCTTCTAGTGTAACAATTGTAGTTCATTGTAGCCTTAAGATATTTTAATTTGAGTGCAATGTGTAGATATTTTTATCTATAGTAGGTGGTAGATGGGATAGGTTATGTAGTGCTCACTTCCCTTCGACCTCATTTTGTTTTGATGTTTTCGAGACTGATTACTTCACTTATGGATTATTATGACTTCTTGTTTTAGCATGCTAGTAGATATCATTGACATGGGACTGTTATTGATTCGATCTTTATATGATGCATATGGTTTACTAGTGGACATTTGATGACGATATTTGTATAATTTTGACAGGGTTATTTATCTTTAAATTATGACATGTAATATGTTTAATCATTTTGAGTAGAACTTGATAATTGGACTAATGTGATGATCGTTTTGACATAAATGAAATGTGGAATAGAAATGTGCTAGAAAGTGTTAAGTGATATCGTGCTTCCATAGATGATAGTAAATCAGGTGTTGTTTATTTTAGATTATATTGTATATTTGGCATGAATGTTTTAATGCAGCCAACAGGCCGAAGGAGGTATTTTCTGTTCTGCAGGTATATCATATTCACAACAAAATTGGGGAGTGGAGACCAACCACATCAGAATTCGAGAGGAATCCAGCTAAGGTCACCATGGCAACAAGTAATTGTGTGTGTGTTTAGAATTATTTGGTAAAAGGGAAAATTGTGACCTAGGGATCATGTGTTGTTTTGTTTTAATTTTCCCCTTTTATTATGTTAGTATGTGTTGCTCTTAGTAAGTGAAATTTTACTTGTGTTATTATTCATATTCCTTGGATTGGAGTTTACCCCTTTGTTAGCCATGGGTTGTAGTGGGTTAATTAAGTTAATTTGAAATTGTCCTAAACTAATTAAAAGATGTGACCTAAGAGAGAGTTCATTTATTAGGATTTGATTTACTAGGGATTTTGTGTGGATTGATGTGTGTAAGAGTTTGAGTGTCGCACACTCTACCCCACATGGGAAACTCGAATTTGGCCTTCGGAGGCCAAATTTCAAAGCTTGTGGGGACAATTCAAACTTTTCCCACACCTCTTAAAACCCCATGCCAACCCTACATATGGGTTGGAAGGCCAAATTTAGGGTCTTTTAGGTGTTTTGGGGGGATAAAAGGGTAAAAATATTTATTGCACTTCCTTTCAAAATTTGAATTTTTGTCCTTTGAGGGAGTGGTCTTAGATTGAGTGTGTAAGGTGCTTGCCTTTCTTTCAACCACTTATTAATGGTGCATTGGAATTTGATGTTGACCAAAAGATGTGGAGTGGAGGGAAAAAGGAGGTGCCATCCTACTTGGAGCCACATCATCCCTCCCTCTATTTTCTCTATTTATTTCATCCTCTTGTTTGTTTTGGGGGTTAGAAGTTTCATTTTTTTAGTCTTGTGTATTTTTGGAGAGGAGAGGAATTGAAAGGAGTTTGTGGATTTTTGGAGCTTGTTGATACTTGTGAGAATTTTGTGAGAGCTTGTGGATGCTTGCTTGATCTTTGGAGGGATTTGAGACTTCATACTTGGAGCAAGCTCTACCATGGAAAGGTAGGAGCTTCACCTTTGTTGTATTATGTTTTCTTCTTATTGTTATATGAATGAGTACATATGTTGTGTTGAATTTTTGTTGTTGCAATGCTTGTTGGGAATGGGTAGAAATGCCTAAGTTGGGAGTGGGAGGAGACTATGGGGAGTTTAAATTGAGGTAGGCATAAGAGATCATGTTCTTGAGGAGGGAGTTAGGAGTGGGAGGAGACTATGGGGAGTTTAAATTGAGGGAGGCATAAGAGATGAGGGAGGCATAAGAGTGAATGGAGGGATAAGGGGTACTTGAGGGAGGCATAAGGGAAACTCGAAATTTGCCTTGGAGGGAAAATTTGAAAGGCTGGGGGACAATTTCAAACTGTCCAACCTCTTAAAACCCCATGCAACCTACATATGGGTTGGAAGGCCAAATTTAGGGTCTTTTATGTGTTTTGGGGGGATTATAAAAGGGTAAAAATATTTTATTGCACTTCCTTTCCAAATTTAATTTTTGTCCTTTGAGGGAGTGGTATTAGATTGAGTGTGTAAGGTGAGTGCTTTCTTTCAACAACTATAATGGTGCATTGGAATTTGATGATGACCAAAAGATGTTGGAGTGGAGGAAAAAGGAGGTGGCATCTACTTGAGCACCATCATCCCTCCCTCTCGGTTCTCGATTTCTTTCATCCTTGTGTGTTTTGGGATTAGAAGATCATTTTTTTAGTCTTGTGTATTGTGGAGAGGAGGAGAGAATTGAAAGGAGTTGTGGGATTGTTTTGGAGCTTGTTGATACTTGTGAGAATGTTTGTGAGCAGCTTTGTGGATGCTGCTGATCTTTGGAGGGATTGAGACTTCCTACTTGGAGCAAGTCTACCATGGAAAAAAGGTAGGAGCTTCACTTTGTCTGATATGTTTATTATTATTGTGTATAGAAAGAGTAACATATGTGTGTTGAATTGTGTTGTTGTAATGCTTGTGGGAATGGTAGATAGAATGCTCTAAGTTAGGAGTGGGAGGCGACTATGGGGAGTTTAAATGAGGGAGGCATAAGAGATGAGGGAGGCATAAGATTGAATGGAGGATAGGGGTACTGAGGGAGGCATAAGAGTGTGTTAGGGGTAAGTGTTTGCATGGCGGCTTTTAGGTTGTGGCACCCATTTCCATTGGGAGGATAAGTGCTCCCATATGTTCTACTCTTATTATGGCTTCATTGATAAGCCTTGTTACTTGTGTTTTTTGTTCATTTGTGAGTTGTTTTCTCTTTGTTTGTTGATCTTGTTTTTGAAGGATTATGGATGAATGTGAAATGTTATGTGGTTATGTGGAAGCTAATGTTTCCATGAGTTGGATTTATCCATTGTAAGGGTGGGGCCGGGGGCCAATGGAGAGAGGATGGCTTCTCTTCTCCATTGGGTTATTGGTTGGGAGGGAGAGCGTTGGCCACTCCACTTGTTTGGTGTGAATCAAGCAAACTATGGCGGAGCCACCTTGTTGATATTGGAGAATTGGAACCCTTGTTGGTGATAATGTAAAAACCACCATGTATTTACCCACCTTGAGTGGAGGAAAAATGTATATTGCTTTGTTTTCTTTAGCTTCCATTATTGTAAATTTATTTCCACATGAAGTAGAAAATGTTGTAACAAGATGTTGAAGAAAGTTTTTAGAATTTTATTAGTAAGGTTGTAATGTGGGTGGAATTAAAAGTTGCAAGAAAGACAATCCATTCATTCTCCTTTAACTTGGCTTGGAACCTCTTATAAACGTATTGATCTTGTTGAAATGTTGGTAGATCTTGTTTAAAACTTAATGGAAATATTGTAGGTCTCTTTTGTGGAATGTTAGGAAAATTACAAAAAAAATATACATATTATATTTCATTTTGTTGCTTAAAAAGAGATGTATTGCAAATTTGGAATACTAGAGCACTTACCATTCTTGTTTTGTTGATAAAAAGACTTAAATTTCAATAGTTTTAAATACACCAATAAAGAAATCTATGCTCTAGCTCTAGTATGCTTTTCTTCATTTAAGAATTCGTTGTGAAATTATTTGCAAATTAGTAAGTGAAAGGAAATCACACCAATTTGAAATTTCATACAAATGTTTCTATTAAAATATGTAGAAAAAAATGTTATTGTAAAAGTCCTAAGCTTATTTAGCTTCTTTCCCATATTTCAAAAATAAGGAAAACTGATATTTTAAATATAATTCATATTAAGGTATTATTAAACTTAATGGAATTACTATTAGTAATTTGTAACATACCAATATACTACTAATATTCCTTTTATATCACCAAAAGTAGGTTAGTATGTATATTATTGCCAAGTAAATAATATTTATTATATATGCAAAATAAGACTCGCAGCATGGCCAGTAACAGGGCTGATCTAACTACGTATGATTGTTTTGTTTTTATTGCAAAGAAAATTCAGTGCTCCATGAACTTTGGTTATGAAACAGATCCACCTCTATGAAATTCCCTCCCACGGACTACACCTGCCAAATGAATACGTTCTCCGTGGAAAATCGTTGTGATTTATTGTTCAGGTCGCCATTTAACACTCTCACTGTTCCTTTAACCGATTTTGCTAAATATATCACGAAGGTGAATCCCGATTTTGACGTTGCATTCGATACTAAACAGATAACAACATAAATGGACAACCTGCTCATTTGGAAGTGCTCAAGAGAAGATATGTGCATGCCCTTGCTCAGACCCTCCCACATCTGAGCCACTTGAGCATCGCTTCCCACATAGATGTAAAAAAAAATCCCTGCCATCCTCATCATGGTCGCATCCTTTTCTGAGTTAATAAAACTATTCATTAACCCTACATAGCAACAGATAACTTGCAACTCTGATGGAAGAAATGCCTCCAGAGCCATCAGGTTTCTCATAACAGTTTCAGTATTTTCTGAAATCATGATAATAGGTAGGAAAAGAGTTGACGTTTCCTTGTCAAATGTTAAGGCCATGCCCAGGTCTCCCATGCACGGCCGGATTCTGATTCTGCCCTGCATACATTGACTCAGAGGGGAGAACGTGATTACACAAATTTTGCTTCCACAGTGGAAGAAGAAGGGTTTTTAGTTGGTTTCCCGGAGAAAAAGAGAGGATTAAAAACCCATGTAAGAAACCTAGAAAATGTTCTTGGCCTATAAATGGGAGAATATAGTCAAATCATGAGAACGTGCGAATATTTGAAAGGGGAAAAACGTGGAAGCTCGCGCTTAAGAGCAAGTGAACGAAAAAAGACCCTGGTTGTGCTTCTTTCTCTGATCCCACTCCAATTCTAATATTTTGGGCCCATGGGGGGTTGGTTACACGTCTGCCCCCAAAGCTGTAGCTTCTTCTTCTTCATTTCACCATGGGCCAAGCCACAACGGCCAGGGATAGTTAAGTCAGTTGGGGTAGACCAAACAGGAAGGCGGCAGGGGGCAGAAGATCGCTCCGTATCCTTCTAGATGAAGTAAATTTAGATGCGGCCCTTGAGGAAGAGGTCAACATCGCAAGGAGGGAGTCATAATGAATTACCATGCATTGGTTGAGCCACCCACCGCCCCCAACCATAAAATTTAAAGATAGTTTGAAAAGCCAAACTTGACTAAGACTCTTGTCTTTTGGTTTTCTTTTTATATGTTTATCCTACAACGGATAACTACTTAGGTTGTTAAGTATTATATATACATAGTATAATAGTAGTATGACACATAACATAATTTCCATATAATATTATACTAAATATAAACATGGAGTTATAGTAATATCTAAATACATAAAGTCATGCAATGTAATAAAGTAAATTAGGGCCAAGTATACATCTTAATGTATAGTTTATTATATATATATATATCTTATATATATAATCATGATATAACGTAATATAACTGGATAATAAAATAAAAATAAAAATTGAGTGGGTTAGTGTAATTCATTTCATAATAAATTATATCATACCCTAAGGTTAACATTTGGACATATTGTTACAGATGATTGTGAACACTCCAAACGTAAGACCAAAAATAGCTTGGTGGAAGGATTCTCTACCTGAACTCTTACAATTGAACCAAATCCGGCTAAAGGAATCTAGTGGCCCCCACTGTCAAGTTAACTTCACCGGGCAGTAGGGTTTGGAGGTTCACAGACCAATACAGAGAAGCCTCTCTGCAGACTATGTCTTGTACTTGTGGGGGTTTGAGATGGTCAACAGGTGATAAAAGATATTTCGGCCCACATATGGATCACTTCCCATCAAACCTATTGTCAGTTTTTTGTCCGAACGTAGTGGGAATGTGGGAATTCAGGAATGGACAGTGGTGGATAGGAAAAGAAGGGTAATGCCAAATCTAAATCCCCCACCATATCGGACAAGGTTTAATTCTTATCTTTTTGGGTGCTATTATTGCTACATTTAGGCAAATGGCCTATTACACAGCTGCTAGGTAGCTATGTTTGTTGTTATGTTGATGTTTTTAAGCTGTTTTGTAGCAGCTGTTTTGATTTTGTTGGTTCCTTCCTTGACAGATTTTTTTTCTGTTGTTGAGCTTTTTTGAGATGAAATCTTGCTGTTGAGCACTCTTGTATAAGGGTATAGTCCCTTTCAAAAAACTATTTGCCCATAATAATTAAAAAAAAAAAACATTTGGAAATATTGTTACTATGATATTATCAGACATTAGACTAATTAACTCGAATGACAACCCTTCTTATCTTTTGTGAAACATCGAATGAGATAAATTTAAATATCTCTAACCTTGAAGCATTATCATGACTTTGTAGTTTCGACCCTGTAATGTTAGGAAAATTACAAAAAAAATATACATATTATATTTCATTTTGTTGCTTAAAAAGAGATGTATTGCAAATTTGGAATACTAGAGCACTTACCATTCTTGTTTTGTTGATAAAAAGACTTAAATTTCAATAGTTTTAAATACACCAATAAAGAAATCTATGCTCTAGCTCTAGTATGCTTTTCTTCATTTAAGAATTCGTTGTGAAATTATTTGCAAATTAGTAAGTGAAAGGAAATCACACCAATTTGAAATTTCATACAAATGTTTCTATTAAAATATGTAGAAAAAAATGTTATTGTAAAAGTCCTAAGCTTATTTAGCTTCTTTCCCATATTTCAAAAATAAGGAAAACTGATATTTTAAATATAATTCATATTAAGGTATTATTAAACTTAATGGAATTACTATTAGTAATTTGTAACATACCAATATACTACTAATATTCCTTTTATATCACCAAAAGTAGGTTAGTATGTATATTATTGCCAAGTAAATAATATTTATTATATATGCAAAATAAGACTCGCAGCATGGCCGTAACAGGGCTGATCTAACTACGTATGAGCTGTTTTGTTTTTATTGCAAAGAAAATTGTGCTCCATGAACTTTTGGTTATGAAACAGATCCACCTCTATGAAATTCCCTCCCACGGACTACACCGCCAAATGAATACGTTCTCCGTGGAAAATCGTTGTGATTTATTGTTCAGGTTGCCATTTAACACTCTCACTGTTCCTTTAACCGATTTTGCTAAAGATATCCTGAAGGTGAATCCTGGTTTTGATGTTGCATTCGATACTAAACAGATAACAACATAAATGGACAACCTGCTCATTTGGAAGTGCTCAAGAGAAGATATGTGCATGCCCTTACTCAGACCCTCCCACATCTGAGCCACTTGAGCATTGCTTCCCACATAGATGTAAAAAAAAAATCCCTACCGTCCTCATCATGGTCGCATCCTTTTCCAAGTTAATAAAACTATTCATTAACCCTACATAGCAACAGATAACCTACAACTCTGACGGAAGAAACGCCTCCAGAGCCATCAGGTTTCTCATAACAGTTTCAGTATTTTCTGAAATCATAATAATAGGTAGGAAAAGAGTTGACGTTTCCTTGTCAAATGTTAAGGCAATGCCCAGGTCTCCCATGCACGGCCGGATTCTGATTCCTGCCCTGCATAACATTGACGTAGAGGGGAGAATGTGATTACACAAATTCTATGCTTCCATAGTGGAAGAAGAAGGGTTTTTAGTTGGTTTCCCGGAGAAAAAGAGAGGATTAACCCATGTAAGAAACCTAGAAAATGTTCCCCGGCCTCTGTAAACGGAGAATATAGTTCAAATCGTGAGAACTGCAGATATTTGAAAGGGAAAAACGTGGAAGCTGCGCTTAAGAGCAAGTGAAAGACCCTGGTTTTTGCTTCTTTCTCTGATCCAGCCTCCAATTCTAATATTTGGGCCCAAGAGTTGGTTAACACATCTGTCCCACAAGCTGTAGCTTCTTCCTTTTCACCTTGTCCAACCACACGGCCAGGGAAGAGTTAAGTTAGTTGGGTAGACCAAACAGGAAGGCGGGCAGGGGCAGAAGATCTCTGTATCCTTCTAATGAAGTAAATGTTGGATGCGGCCCTTGAGGAGAGGTCAGCACACAAGGAGGGAGTCATAATGACTACCAGGCATTGGTTGAGCCACCCACCGCCCCCAACCATAAAATTTAAAGATAGTTTGAAAAGCCAAACTTGACTAAGACTCTTTTCTTTTGGTTTTTCTTTTTATATGTTTATCCTACACGGATAACTACTTAGGTTGTTTAAGTATTATATACTACATAGTATAATAGTAGTATGACACATAACATAATTTCCATATAATATTATACTAAATATAAACATGGAGTTATATATATCTAAATACATAAAGTCATGCAATGTAATAAAGTAAATTAGGGCCAAGTATACATCTTAATGTATAGTTATTATATATATATATATATATATATATATTATAATATATTAAATCATGATATAACGTAATATAACTGGATAATAAAATAAAAATAAAAATTGAGTGGTTAGTGTATTCATTTCATAATAAATTATATCATACCCTAAGGTTAACATTTGGAAATATTGTTACAGATGATTGTGAACACTCCAAACGTAAGACCAAAATAGCTTGGTGGAAGGATTCTCTACCTGAACATCTTACAATTGACCCAAATCCGGCTAAGGAATCTAGTGCCCCCCTGCAAGTTAACTCACCCAGTATGGTTGATTCACAGACCAATACAGAGAAGCCTCCAGACTATTCTTTACAGGTTGTTGATTCAGTGATTAAAGATATTTCGGCCCCACATATGGATCACTTCCCCATCAAACATATTGCAGTTTTTCCGACTGTAGTGGATGTGGGAATTCAATAATGGACAGTGGTGGATAGGAAAAAGAATGGTAATGCCAAATCTAAATCCCCCACCATATCGGACAAGGTTTAATTCT
Organism: Taxus chinensis; assembly: GCA_019776745.2. NCBI lineage: Eukaryota > Viridiplantae > Streptophyta > Pinopsida > Cupressales > Taxaceae > Taxus > Taxus chinensis. The sequence continues at coordinate 725,035,923 of CM034147.1, read as the reverse complement.
TATCTTTTTGGGTGCTATTATTGCTACATTTAGGCAAATGGCCTATTATGCAGCTGCTAGGTAGCTGTGTTATTGTTATGTTGATGTTTTTTAGCTGTTTTGCTTTTGTTGGTTCCTTCCTTGACAAATTTTTTTCTGTTGTTGAGTTTTTTTTGAGATGAAATCTTGCTGTTGAGCACTCTTGTATAAGGGTATAGTCCCTTTCAAAAAACTATTTGCCCATAATAAAAATAAAAATAAAACATTTGGAAATATTGTTACTATGATATTATCAGACATTAGACTAATTAACTCGAATGACGACCCTTCTTATCTTTTGTGAAACGTCGAATGAGATAAATTTAAATATCTTTGACCTTGAAGCATTATCGTGACATTGTAGTTTTGACCCTGTATGCGGGCACACCCCTTAAAAAAAAATCACATTTTCGGGTTGAATGTTTGTGGTGCGGCGTTGTCGTCGTCGTCGTGAGCGTCGTCTTTTTTTACAGCGTTACAGGTTAGCTATAAATTATGGTTATGTAAATTAAGGAATTTTGAAATTGGTGGGGGATTTCCTCTTGTAATATGTTGTCTATCTTAAGTTATAGATTTGGCCTTATGAAACTCATATCATTGAAAATGAGGTATTTTATGTATTTCTTTTCAATCTTGAGGGTTAAATCTATAACCGTGTCATGTATGTTAGAAGGAGTGCATTCTTATGGTAAAAAACAAAAAGGGAAAGTTTTTTGTTTTTGAAATAATAAAATTTGAGGCACAACCCTATGTAATGAATTGGGTAGAATTTTCTACTGCATGTACTTCCTTGATTGATCATAAGAAATGATTTCTTTGTGGAGTGATCTTTATAGAGCTATATAATTATGACAAGTTGTAGTTTTTATTATTTTGACAATGTATACTTTGAACCAATAAAATTTGAGTGGGTGTAACCATATTGTTGGGGCATTTTGTTTATGTTTATAAATTAAAGTGCAATTTCATGTAATTATGAATGTAAACTATTTTTCCCATTTATTTATTGTTTCAAAATCATATTCTCCATCAATTTCAAGTTTAATCATATGAGCATTGATAGCAAGGCCCATCTACACAAGTAACTCTTGTTCATTTATTTATGTTCTATTTCTTTTTAATATCTTTGTTTTAATATTTTCATCCTCTTCATGGTAACATTTTGTTTCAATTATGTATTCTATAAGACATACATGTCATTATTTTGCTCCAGTTTGTGATAATTATGAAATGTCAAGAAAATATATTTTTGATTAAATTATCCAAGAAAATGGGAAAAAAAATCATGTTGAGGTGATCATCAAATTTAGAAGCATAATTAATTCTTAACATATCACAAATGTTGCAATCTATTGTCATTTCCCTTGATTGTCATTGTAGAATACTCATTAGCATATTAATAAGAAATGGTATTGTGTTTATGACCAAATTTTAATATAATTGAATTTATCCCTAGTAAATATATTTATCTATTTTATTTGTTTTTAGTAATTTTGACGTGTCTTAGCATGTGTTCCTTGTTAGAATATGATATTTAATACAATTTTTCAATATTTACAATCTAACATACATTTTCTTTAGTGGTAAAGGAAAATGTCGACATGAACATCCTTAGTTAAAAAGTGAAGTATTGATTGAGTTACCCATCTTGTCATAGATAAATACTAAATACTAACTCTTTTCATATAAAGAATGAGAGCGCTTACACACTTGTTTTCCTTAACATATAATAACATGACATGCAATCTCTTCTATCACTATATATAAATCCACATTAATTAAAAAAAAATTCAAATATTTCCCATTTTTCATAATTGTATGTGGGGAATGTAAACCTCAAATTACATTCTAATATGAATGCAATAGAGAAAAAAAAAATACAAAACATTGTTCATTTACTTTCCTATTCTTCGTATTTATTCAAATTCTAATTATGATTGAATATATATTGCTAAGCAAGATAGTGAAATAAGGTACTCTTGAGTCAATATTTCGTGATCGCAAGACTTAGACAAATAAAACTGAAATGAAAATTATTAAATTTCTTGACATCATACAATTCTCCAATCCAATTATTGAAGTCATGCAATATTCTAAAACTGACCCACGAAACATAAAAACTCACACTATATATAACATACTAATTAATTATATCAATATACATGAAAGACTAAAATTGACCTATATAACTAAAAATTTTACAAGATAAATAAGGTAAATAAGGAACAAAGAATACCAAAACAACTTCAACAAACCCGAAAAGTAAAAAACAAACAACCAAGAAAATATACGGATGCATGTATAGACAACCTCTAACTCATTACAAACTTTCATGCGTGGAAGCCTTCTATGATTATCAAAAATATATAATATTTATAAGCAGCTTAATAAGTCCTTTTAGACATATAAGTATAAGTCAAACATTGTAATTTTGAATCAACGACACTAATATTATTCATTAAAGTTTTAAAAAATATATGCATTTAAAATAGTAAAGGCCGCAAGACAGCAACATGTATGCATCTCAACAATAAAATCAAACAAGCAGACAAGACATAGCTTTTCTCTGTGGGACCATAATCTACGTTTTCAATCTCTTTTGCACATAAGAATCTCACACTTTGCACGGGTTAGTTAATAGTCGAAGCCATGCAACGGGTTCACTTGTGTATTAATAAAAATATCCTTCCGTGAATTGCCCTTGGTTACTGATTGTCTTCGACAAAACTTCTTTCTCGTGGTGATAAAATGATTGTTTCAAATGTTAATTAAGTCATCCTATCAATTTGAACAATAGTTTTTAAACGTTTTCAATTAGATATTTCCTTTGCGTTTCGTGTGCGTAACCTCACCTTCATAGTTTGTCCTCTTATTCTATTTTTCCTTCTTTACGTTAGATGGGTTCATTAAATATAATGTAAATGATTAAATGAAAAATTTTAAGTGTTGTTATAGAAAATAGGCATTATAATACATACTATTAATAAGTCTAATTTTTATTTAACTTTAATTTATTTAAGACATTTTAAAATGTAAGAATGTAGATCTTTTACAAAATAAAATTGATTTATAAATATTATAAATATCTATATTATAATTTATAGGAGATATTCACTAATATAAATTATTTACTTATTTCTTCATAAATTGGTTATTTAAGTCTACCATTTTTATCGTAGAATATCAATTTTTTTGACTTTTTAATTATTTATAGCAAAACCTCATTAGCATCTACTTTTTTTTTTCATTTTATAAATTATTCATTCTATTGTTTTCATTGATTATCTGGATATCCATAATATAATTTCATAACTAAGGGTGATATCATAAATTAATTGTGATTCAATTATTTTTACTATGTTATTTATTAGATCCATTATAAATGTTACGATTGTATTATCCACAATTAGAATATAGTATATTTTGTTATTATGTATTATCAATGAGAATTAATTAGTGTATTAAATTGTCCACAATACATGGACTTTTCTTAATTTTCATTGGAACCATCGCAATAATATTAATATAAAAAAGAGGATATACTAAAAAGTGGCTAGAAATATTCCTGGTCCATTCACTAAGGAAAATGAAATAACAACAAAATGAACTAATTCATCAATACAAGAACACAACACTAAGCACAAGTGGACACAACTTTGGGAAGAAGAGAAGGATCATCGTGAGGAGGGAGGGCTCCTATGGTAGATGACTCATAATCTAGAAGATATTCAACAAGCTATTTTCTAATGTCCTGATGGAACTATTTTCCATCCTTTTGAGGCTTGATAAATTTTGTTAATTGTATTCATCCATTGGGGGTTTTCAAGTTATTATTCACTAACTTACCTCTTCATTTCACTTACAATGAAATATGATTTTCTTGATTGTCCATCCAGACGATATAATTGAGGTGGTAATATTTCACCTTTTTGAATTTTGTTATTCTTTCTACCTCATCTATTTTTCTTTCCTTTCTACATAATTCTCTCTAACTTATTCAATTTTATAGGTTTCTTAAAATTTTCTTTCCCACATTTACAATATTACCTATTCGGTTGCTAATTTTATGGTTGATTAATACTTGATCTTCGTACTCCTACAAACACCAGTGAAAAATTATTTTATGTACAAAATTTATGTTTTATTAGATTAGGTAAAAACAAATTTTGAAGGGATCGGGAACCCTGAAAAAACTTAAGGATAAGCATCAAAACACGAAATTGAAAGAAAAACGACCAAGGCCCATCCTAGTCAAAGATGAAACAAGAAGAAAAACCAAAAACCCTAAAGAAAGAAGCACCAAAAAGAGAAAGAGCCCTAAAAATCTCAGTCACCCATAGGGAAAGCCTAACTACTATGAAGCTTCCCTTTTTGAGATCTGAGGCTCATCATACTAGGAGAACTTTCAATTTTTCTTTTATTTTTATTGTTCACCACCTTCCAACCATCACTCACATTAGGATCCACATTCTCATCAGGGTGGAAAGGTAACCAAATTTCAAGAGCCTCCTTGTTTTCATGATTTTCATTCTGCTTCGGACTAGAAGATCTGAACACAAAGACCCCTCCCTTATATAACAATTGAGATGAAATCTTAGCCAATTTGGTGGGAAAGGTTTCCTCCTCACTCAAATTTTACTCTCGTTTATCTTTAAGACTAACTAAATCATTTTTAGAATCATTTTCCTCTGGTCCATAGACAATAAGATTATCTGGATTAAAATCCTTCCACCAAGAAACCTTTCCTTTAAAATGTTTTTAACCATATAACAATCAGAAGCTAGGTGCTCCAGAGAAAAAAAAGTTCTACATCTAAAAGGAAACCCTTCATAAACTAAATTTTGTATCCAAACTTAATCGTTGACATTGAGCTCCATAGTAGCTGGAAATTCAGCAGTCATGTCCATCTCCACTAGTATATGGGAATAAGTGGTGTGATCAAAGTTATCAGATTTAGGATCAATGGCTAAGAATTTACCCAATGCATTACCCATAGGTTTGAAGTAGTTCTCACTCAAAAAATTCAAGGGCATGTAGGGTAACCTTACCTATATAGGTCTGGTATTAAATGTTTCACTTGCAATGTACAAAAATTATAATTACCAAAGATTTCTTAAATTTGAATATATTACACCAACAATTGTGTCATAGGAATCTATTTCCATTTATGCCAATATGTAAACCTACATTTTAGGCATTAGGAATACATCCTTTTATTCTACTTGTAGCACATTAGCTTATTGGTTCCATAATAGTATTGTTCCATGTTTCATTATGTGGCATTTGAAAAAGGGTCCTTTCTAATGAATGTGTAATTTTCTTGGATGCACTCTGAACCTTCTTTCATAGAAAAATACTAATTTTTATTTCTAATTCCTTATGTAGATATTTATATTTCATCCCAAAAATTTTGACTTTACTTATGTGCTTCCTAACTCCACTAAATAGTCATCATATTTTGCTCCATTTGGTCCAGTTATGTAGCTTTCCCTCTATTAATTCCTAATCCCATATCCTCAACTTTTTTGTGATGTACACACTTAACACAATGAATTCCATAAGAACAAGTGTTTCAATTCTTACACTACTTGAAATGGGATTTTTCCTTTTTTTGCATTTATAATTCATCCTATAGGCCCATAAAACCATTGGTATTATATATTCTCATTCATCCCCTTACATATTAGAGATCTTCGTAAGTATCCATTGGAATATTATTTTTGTTGGTTCTTCTTTTTATCTTTCTTTTGGATGATAGGATATGCTCTTATGAAGAAAAATCATAAACATTTACTATATAGTGTGTAACAAATGTCATCATTTATGTCAAACTAAGATTGATTTATGTTTTATCCTTTTTTCATTTTGACATTTTTTATGATGTAAGTAATTTTATGCAAATGTGACATAAAGGTGACAATTTTAGTATCATGATTGCACATCATTTTCTCCATGATATTCCCTAATCAAAAAAATAAAAAGGCATGTCCCAAGCATGTCTTTTTCATTATATTTTGGTCATTTTGTTCTACCAAAACATCATAAAAAGGTAGTTCAACAAAAAATATGTCAAGGATCAAATGTAGAGGAGGAAAAATAGTCAAATGAGTAAAGTAAGGAGAAAAAATTGCATATGGAAGAGAATAACAAGGAGAAAGAAGGGTGTGGAGAAAATATCTATAGGAAAGATTTGGAGATGGAGAAAAATGTATTAGAGGGAGGAGAAAATAACACATATTTAATGAAGATATCAAAGTGGAGGCAAAATGTGGGGACACAAAAGGAAAAGTATGTATAATTGTTTTACATTTTTTGAACTTTTTTGCAAATTTTAGATATAGAAAATAACACGAAAAAACATATATTTAAAAATTATAAAATAAAAAAACCAATCCAAAATACCAAAATACGAAAAGTAAATAATCATTATATTAATAATAGATAAATCAAGAAAATCAAGGATCAAAAACAAAAAACCATATCCTAAAATATAGTAAATCCTAGGAAAAATTAAAAAACCTTGTTGGTAAAATATTTTGTTAGGGACAAACTATGGGTTTCCTCAATGCTTGTAGGAATAGGTTCCTCCACTGCTGAATCGAGAATCTCCCAATATTAAAAACCCAAAATAATGTATACATCTTTTTGACCTGAGGGTGATATAATACCAAACAATGTGCAAGAAAAACTTTGTTATAACTACAATGGTAGATTAGAGAAGGAATTGTTTGTAAGTAAGAGAGGATATAACTATATGAAAAGAAGGAAAATAGTAGGAGAGAATATATTCAAATTAGAGAAATAAAAATTTCATTAACCAATAGCTCATGATAAGCTCAATTAGAAGAAATATAGAAACATATACAATCAAATAAGGATAATGAAATAATAACATAGATTAACAACAATCTCTACTATTAATTATCATTTCCTTTGATTAGGTAAATAGTCAATTTCTTCCTTCGAAAAATTTCAATATGGTCGATTGTGTCTAAAGAGTGAGAATGAAGGAAAATATGTTGCAGAAAATAGAAGAATAAAGTTGGTTAGGGAAAGAAATAACTAATCCTTTGGAATGAAGAATTCATTCATATATGTGTGTATGTGTACACACACACACATATGTATATTGTTTATATATATATATATATATATATATATATATATTATATATATATTACAAAACATTTTAAGATTCCCTTGTGACCATTCATACTCCTATCTAAAATTAGTCAGATTCCTTTATTTTAGGAAAATTATTATTTATAATAAAGTAATATTATGTCACTTACATTAATGTGAAAACTAAAAAATATCATCCTAAATGAAGAAATATAAATCATCAAGTAAAGAAACTTACAAATTTGTTATTTATTCATGAAGAAATAGATTGTAGGGAGAAACAACAAGGTTATGAAAGAATTTATCCCATGGATGAAGATATAGAAAATCAAAACCCTTAAATGCACTATATCTGGGGGAACCTTTTTTCCTCTCACTACAAAATTAAATTTTGACACTGAGTTAAGAATTTCTATCCTACGTGGAATTACAGTCTTCATCAAAATGTCCAACAAACTATCTTCTCTAGCTTACATTTATCTACATTGATCAAACGATTTTGGATGCTTGTGATATCCATTAGAACATGTAATTTACTCATGAGAAAGGATGTCCATGAGTTAAAAACATAGTTCTCTATATTTGACAACTTTCGTTTGATAATACTCTAGATGTGTTCATGGGCTTCTTCCAATGTTTTCTAACCAAAATCCAATGATGAAAACCTCATGTTGTTTAATTCAACACTGAGTTCTCCCTTAATCTCTTGGCATATAATTATGTGATATTATGATTCTTCCAAGGCATCATGGAGTACTTGCATCATCCAATCAATTATTCAGATACATGTCCAAGAATAGTTATTTTCCTAACTCAAAAACATCCTCTTTTTCAACAACAAATTGGATTCACTAAGGCTAATTTCTTGACTCGCTGGTAGGATATCCTTCCAATTATCAATTTCATCTCTAACCATTAGGAATATATCTAGTGCCTTGCTAGTTAAGATGATGAAAAACTCATATATCTTAATCATTTTTGGAGAACATCGTATCATTTATGTATAGTGGAATCATCCCATGTCTTTATTTACCTTAGAATTTTTCTGAAAGACTAGATATCTTATACTGCTTCAGGATCAACCTACTTATGGGAGTGAATCACTCAATTGGAGTGAGTTTCCATGAATTTTGCATCCATTTTCGAATATTGAATCTTTGAAATCAAGATTCTTTTCTTTCCCATTAAAGTATGACATCCACTTTAGTTATAACGATTGCATTCTTATGCCTAGGAATAATAATGAATTGGGAGATACCTTCATAAGATAATATAACAATAATGGAGCCATTATCTATTGTGATTATCTAATCATTGAGTTCATAGTTGTGGGATTAATCAAAATTTAAATCAGTGTGTTGAAGAAACAATAGGAATCTTGCAGCCTGATAAAGACCACTATTATATATCTTGTTATTCACTACACTTTATTTTAATTTTTCTATCCTACATCTTAAATATTCAAAGTCCATGTTATCCACGTTTCTATCTCCCACCTATATATATTCCAAGGTGAAAATATAAATGGCATCATAAATGAGATAATTGAACTTCGTCATTGGATTATTTTGTATCAAAATGTTGTGAGATTTATGTTTACTTGAGAGAGGGAGAAATATGATTATTTTAGTTTTTTTAATGCTTTTAAATTGGGTTTTGACTGCAACACAAGATTTATGGAAAAAAAAAAAATACTCCGCCTTAAAATTCAAAAGAGGAATCAATTTAATGCTTTTGGAAGTGAGATATTTTGTAAAACTTTCGACTAATTTAATCCATTAAGTATCTAGGAATGAGAAAAATGTTTTTTAGTTAACAAGGGTACGAAAGAAAACTTTCTGGCTAAAATATAATTTTGTGTATTATAAATAAACCCTTTCATGGTTGCACACAAGGCTAGGATAATCTAGAAGTATTTTTAGATATGAACAATAGGAAAATATTTGGCAAAGTCTTACCCATGGAATCACTAGGAATGACAAAAAAATTGTTTCATGGAACCAGGGCACAAACTAGTCTTTCCTAGAGTTTTATTAAGTACTAGCTACATTTTTGATCTATTTCATCGTTACATTATTGTATTTTATCAAGAGGAAGATTTGGAGGGTTTTTTTTTCAAAAATCTCTTAAACAGGCTATAGAGATTGAGATTTCCTCATTTAAACCTAAAAATTCACCAATGGTCATAATGAAAAGGTTTATAAATGTACACCAATTGGACGAATGTGCACTTTGGGAGTGTAATGAGTAGTTTATATTTGCATAAATAAATTAGCCTTGTAAAAAATGTGTGTTTTTCCTAGATGGAAGTGAATGACAGTCAAAACAAGGAAGACGGAAGATAAACTCGGCTCTTTGTGAACGTAAATTGTAACGCCGCTAAAAGACGACGCCACACTCACGACAACGGCGATGACGACGCCGCAACAAACAAACGTCCCGAAAATGTGATTCTTTTTTTTTCAAGTATTTTTCCCTGCCCTTGACGGACATCAAAGGTTTCATACTTTACATTTGAGGTATTATAATTGTAACACAAAAGGCATTTTATTAACTTAATCATAATTCATTTTGCAATTTAAACGAAACCATGTTTTGAGTTGTTTTCACATGGCTCCGAGAGTTTAGTTTATATGCATATATCGCCCATCAAGGTTAAATGGATGGTCGTTTCTTATTTTAAAGGTAACATGTTAAATATCTATAATCTTGATCATAGTGCCTATACAGGAACGTTAAGTTGCGAAGAACAAAAAAGGGATACAAACAAGGTCATACCATGGTGTGCGTAAGTAACCACTTTCTGCCATGAGTAAGTATGATTGCCAGGCATAATCTCACTTATGTCGAGCCCGTAAAAAAAAAATGGAGTCATAGTGAGACCAACATCATGCTTCATCCACGTCGCCAAGGACACGTTTAGTAAGTAAGCGGCCATACCAAGGATTTTCCACGTGGCCCATGTCACTACATGGAAACACATAATACTATTAGCTATTCCGCCACCAAAATTAAGTGTCTGTACCTATTGTCTTATCCAAAATTAAGGGTTTTACACACAGAATTTGTTATATAATGTGCATGCAATATTATGGCAAAGGGCTAGCTAAGTGCTACATGTGAATGGACATTGGTTAATAGGGTGTTGACCCTTGTCAACACTTTTCTTTGATTATTCCCAAAATGACTCAACTCACGCACTATCCAAACTCGCACTCATGATGATTTAGAAGATTTGAACTTTGGATTGATCATTAAACGGTTCATGCTGACCCATCAACTACTTTATTGTTGCGTGGAGATACAATAAAATGTTTAGGTTGGAGAGAAAACTGATTGGGGTGGTTGGCTCAACGAACAACACTAAAAGAAAAGGAAAACATTAAAATTTATCCCCCTTGCGTGCCGTTACAGGTCACTTCTATCATTTAATGATTTAGATTTGCAAATATCCTCCTCCTGATCTATCCTACTAGCCGTTCTGTCCCGGGCCGCGTGAGAAGGGAGGGAGATCAAAAAAAAAGAAACAAGCTATAGGCAATGCAGCGACGTTTTACCTTACTTCGACCCCCTGGCCGCGTGAACTTCCATGGGGACTGTAGATGGAGTTATGGCGAGCAGAGGGATGTTTAGGCCGCGTCAATATCCACTGTCCCTTCTTCATTTATTTCTTTTGAAGTTTTCTGAGCGTTTTACACCTGCGGTTTGTCCATTTATGTTGTTATCTGTACAGTATTGAATCCGGCTACAGTTTTGGGATCCTCCTTTCTGGTATTTTATAAAATGCGAATGAGAAAACAATGAAGGGCATTTTTTCAAAGAAGAGACAACAACCTGTCTGACTAGATTGCCAACTGTTCAGTGTTGATTGCATCCTCCAATTCGGGTTTCACCTTCAAGATATTTTTATCAAAATCGATTGAGAGACAGTGAAGGCGAGAGGAGAGGAATTCTCATAGTGGTAAATCTGTTTCATATCAAAATCTTCATTGGATGGAGTTGCAATAATTTTAGGAAATGCCATCTGTCAACTATGGACCTCCTTATACCAACAACTATTGCTTGTCTAATGCAACGCTCTTAAAATAGACGACCACATAACTCACTTTTGTAAGCATTGCAGGAGTTTAAATGTTCGCTGTGACAGTCAGCGCTTTGTGTATCAGGTTGTCTATCAGGCATATCTACTGAAACGTATCATCATCTTCTCTCTCTTTTTTTTTTATATTAACAGTTATTCTCTTAGACACGATTTAAGGGTGATTGAGTGGTCTTGAGTTTGAGACTAACTTTACATTTGTTTGTGCAGTTGCAAGGCCTGCCATGCAGCTTGATATTTGTGAAGCAAAGACCACTCGCAGTGTCCTAAACTGTTAAAAAAAATGTTTAAAATGTTTGTAAGCATTGCAACAATTTAAATGTTCTCTGTGACAGTCAGTGTTTTGTGTATCAAGTTGTCTGTCAGGCATTTTTACTGAAATGTATCATCTTTTTTTTTTTATATTAACATTTATTCTCTTAGACACGATTTAAGGGTGATTAACTGGTCTTGATTTTTGAGACTAACTTCACATTTGTTTGGGCAGTTGCGAGGCCTGCCATGCAACTTGATATTTGTGAAGCTAAGACCACTCGCCGTGTCCTAATCTATACAAAAAAACGTTCAAAATCTTTGTAAGCATTGCAACAATTTAAATATCCGCTGTGGAGACTGGATAGACAACGTTGATAGACAATCTTCAAAATACTTAAACATGGATAATAATTAAAATATTAGTTTCCTTTTAATTGAAATGTGGTGGTGACTTATTGAGCTAGAAACTTTGCATTAGGATTTCTTTCTTCACAATTCAATAACATAACATGGGTTTCCAAAAGAATCGATTTCATTTCCCTTTTTACGATTCGCAAAGGATTCACAAGAAATTCTTAAATGAAGAGAGAAAATGATAGAATTTGGGTGTAATCTACTCTATTGGCATATTGGAAATTCAATAAAACTTAACTCGTTCTATTCATATTACAAGAAGAAGATATACACTAATAGTATAACTTATCAATACCTCTTTTTTTTTTTTTTTGCAACAAAATGGAATCTAGTATGTATATTTTTTTTTGTAAATATACTAACATTCCACGTAAGAGTCCATCAATATTTTCATTAAGTTCTAAACAAGATATACCAACATTTTAACCATGTGAACTTTTGGTGCAATATAAATTACAATGTCCCTTTATTTTGTAAAGTAAACAAGATGATACAACTTTCCTTCTCATACAAGTTTACAACAAAATAATGTATATAAGGGAAATGGAAAGAGTATTCACAAGCTCCAAGGTATTCTTCATCCATGCTCCAAGTTCCAAGTAGCTCAAATCACAACCAAGATAGGGGGAGAGGCAGCACTCTCCTCCCAACCAAAACTCAATGGAAAAGAGAAGCAATCTCCTCCATTGACCCCCGAGCCCCAAACACAACACAATGAAGGGTGGTCTCCAACTCAAGGCAACAATACTTGCTTCCAAAATACAATTTCTTCACAACATTCAAAGTAAAAAGAGGAAACAACAATGAAAAACAAATAACACAATACTTTGCACAACAAGGCTTTCATCCAAGCCAACAAGTGAAGGAACTATGGGAAAGTTTTCCTTATGCCTCCCCATTGAGATGAGATGCCCATCATAAACCCTCCACAATAAAACTCAAGCCCCTATGACTCTTATGCCTCCCTCAAGTACCCCTTTTTCCTCCCATACTCTTATGCCTCCCTCCTCTTATGGCTCCCTCAAGAACAAGGTAAGAATGTTACCCAAGATGGGCATCCCTCTCAAACTCCCTCCACAATATCCTATTCTACTCTTATGCCTCCCTCATGAGTTTTCCTATAGACCTCTCCTACACCACACATTAATCACTCTATCCATTTTCACAGTACACAAAAGTAAACATACATTATTCACAATTTTAGCATCAACAACAATATGAAAGCAACAAAAAAAAAAGAAGGTTTCCTACCTCTCCATCGGAGAAGCCTAAACCAAGAAGCTTTGCACAAGCTCCCTCCAAAAGCAATCCCAAGCATGCAAGTCCAAGATCCTTCTTTTCTCTTTCTCCCCAATTCTTTCCTCTCCCAAAAGAAAATAACAAAAAGAACTTTCAACAAAAAAAACCTCCAACCCCCTCAGCAAGAGAGGAAGTTTCCATAAATAGACAAAAGGAAGAGTGAGGGTGATGTGGCTCCTTGTTGGATGCCACCTCACACATCCTCAAGACCACCTCCCTTTAATCAGCTCAAATCCGAAAACACCATAAATGGGTGGTTGGGTTGAATGACAACTCTCTTCCACATCCATCCCTTCCCATGTGTCTTAAGGCACAAATAAATGCAAAAAGAATAAAAGTGCACTCCAAAGTCATATTTCCCTTCCCAAAACAATAAATAATCCCCTTTTTGGATTCCCAACCCATAGATATGGTTGGTAAGGGGTTTTGGGAAGTGTGGGGAAAAGTTCAACTTGTCCCACAAGTCCCCCAAAATTTCCCTAAATCTCAAATTCGAGATTCAAGGGATTTGGAGTGGTCAACACTCAAACCAAGCATTCAAAACATGAGGAAACACAAGGCTCAAGGAGCCAACCATCAAAATTAATTACATCCACTAGACTTCCCTCCAAAACTTACAATTTAAAACAAGGTGTTAAATTAATTCTAAATACACTTAGCAAAAGTAAATTAACAAAAAGACATCACAAAAGAAATCACCTACTAAAGCAAGTTAAAACAAGTAATTAAAATTCTTACCCCCCTTGGTCACATAGGAAAATTTCCCCCTCATGGAAATTTTTCTCAACACATAAAAGAACAAAGGTAACACAATACAATTCACTAGTTGCCTTGACAACCAAATGCTTTAACCACCCGACATCCTGTTTTGTTTGGTTCCCAATCCCCCTCATGGTTGTGATCATGCTGTGTTTCTTGCAAAATGCAAAATACCTTCTTCGGCCTTGCGGCCATGTCAAAATATCCAGAATAACCATATGCATGAAATTTATTAACATCTATACGTAATTCAAGCAATCATTATTTCTAGGTCTAAATCACAACTTAATTATGCATTTCATCATTATCCAAAATTATAGTAATGTAAATTTAACAACTACATTCTATTCATCATGGAGAAGAAATCCAATGTTAGAACACATGCAATATATCCATATAAAAATAATATCAGTATCCAATAGTCTGTCCATGAGTCAGTGTAGATCATACTGAAAACAAAATCCAATCATAATCCAAATGCATCTAGTCATAAAACATCATGCTAATCAACATAAGTATAAGTCATGTCCATATCCAAAGTCTGCATAACTCAAAATGATAATCAACTAGGTGTCGTAGGGAAGTGGGCATTACATCCCCCTCCCCTTAGACTAGAATTCCTCCTGGAAGTCACTGAAATAAGTGTGGAAATTGAGCTCGCAAAGATGTAACATCCTCCCAAGTAGTAGCAGTCTCATCGTACCTAACCCATTGGACCTGAACCTGGTCAATCTCTCTGCCGTGAAGGCCCAGGGTCCTGCGATCTAAAATGCGCACGGGCTCCACCATCACCTGGCCCTGATCCTGCACCTACAATGCAGTTCAATCTAGCACATGAGAAGGATCAGAAACATATCTCCTAAGCACATAAATGTGAAACACATCATGGATGCCCGATAATCTAGGTGGCAATGCTAGACGATAGGCTAAGGGGCCGAGGCGCTCCAAGATCTCAAAGGGACCCACAAATCTAGGAGCAAGCTTAGAACCTTTTCCATAATGGATAGGGCTCTTATGCGGTCTAACACGAAGAAACACCTTCTTGCCTACCTCAAAACTGCGATCTGTCCTATGCTGGTATACATACTTCTTCTGTCTATCCTGTGCCTCCTATACCTGATGCTCCATATCCTGTAATAATGCTAGCCCAAGAGAAACCCTGTCCTCAATCCTATCCCAACTAAGAGGTGTCCTGCACTCTCTACCATATAATGCCTGAAAAGGAGCCATGCCTATAGAACTCTGAAAACTATTATTGTAGGAAAACTCCACCAAATACAGATACTCCTCCCATCTCGACTGATGATCCATCACGTACATCCTAAGCATATCCTCCAAAATCTGATTCACCCTCTCTATTTGTCCATCTGTCTCAGGGTGATAAGCTGTGCTGAAATTAATCCTTGACCCGAGGGCATACTGCATGGTGGTCTAGAAATGGGAGGTGTACAAGGGGTCGCGGTCGCAAATGATCTTCCGCGGAATCCCATGTAGTCTGACAATCTCATCAAGATATACATGTGCTACTGCACTAGCCATGTAGGTAGTCTTCACTGGAGAAAAGTGAGCTACCTTCGTCAATTTATCCACCGTGATCATGACGGCGTCGTGGTGGTATCTCAACGTCGGTAACCCAACAATAAAATCCATAGAGATGGTGTCCCACTTCCACTCTGGTATGGTGTGAGGATAGAGGAGGCCGGCTGGATGCTGATGCTCAGCCTTCACCCTCTGGAACTCTAAACAACGGGATACAAAAGAAGCTATGCCTCTCCGAAGTCCTCTCTAAAAGTACAACTGTCTCAAGGTGGCGTGCATCTTCTTCACCCCGGGATGGGCTGAGTAAGGTGCATGATGAGCCTCTATCAAAATGTCATGTCTCAAGCCTCCATCTCTGGGAACATATATCCGGCCTCTGTGTCTGAGAAGACCATCTACCTCTAAAGAAAATCCATCCAATATCCCCTCAAGGGGTCTCTGAGACTCAATCTCTGCTCTGGCTGCAAGGTAGAAACTATCCTGAGGAAGCTGCTGCAAGATCCTACTCCACAAATCTGTGCCTACTGAGGTGGCCATAGCCACATGTCTCCACCTACTCAAGGCATCTACAACCACATTCTCCTTCCCTTTCACATGCTCTATCTCCATGTCATACTCACAGAGTAACTCCATCCAACGCCGCTGACGAGCGTTGAGATTGGGCTGCGTGAAGAGGTGGCGAAGACTCAAGTGATTAGTCCTAAGTGTAAATCTCTGGCCAAGAAGAAAATGTCTCTGCCATACTAAGGCATGTACCACTGCTGCAAGCTCAAGGTCATGGGTCGGATAATTGAGCTCATAATCTTTGAGTTTGTGGGACTCAAAGGCAACTACTCTACCCTCCTGCATTAACACTCCTCCAAGTCCTACCAAGGAAGCATCTGTGCATACGAAGAACTCCCCATGAGGATCTGGTACTGCAAGGATAGGTGCTCTAGTAAGGCATTCCTTCAGTGTACTGAAGGCCTTGTCACATCTATCTGACCATAAAAACTTCTTTCCTTTCCGCTAAAGAGAAGTGATGGGGTGCGCAATCCGGGAAAAATCCTGAACAAACCTCCTGTAGTATCTTGCTAGACCCATGAAACTAAGCACGTCGATCACACTAGTGGGTGCTGGCCAATCCATGATGGCTCGAATCTTGGAAGGATCGACTATGATACCTTCCCCAGAAATGATGTGGCCCAAATACTACACCTCAGGCTGAAAGAATGCACACTTCTCCGAGTTCCCGTAAAGGCGTTGCTCGCGAAGACACTGAAGAACCTAGCGAAGGTGCTCCTCGTGTTCCTCACGTGTGCGTGAGTAGATCAGAATGTCATCAAGGAAGATAAGCACGAAGTGATCAAGGAAGGTCCTGAATACCCCATTCATCAAACTCATAAACACTGCGGGGGCATTCGTCAAACCGAAAGGTACCACTGTGAACTCGTAGTGACCATATCTCGTGCGGAAAGTTGTCTTGTGAATATCTATCTCCGCAATCCTGAGCTGATGGTATCCTGACTTAAGATCTATCTTAGAGAAAAATGTAGCCCCCTTAATCTGATCAAATAAATCATCAATGCGTGGAAGGGGGTAACGATTCTTGATCGTTACTTTATTCAGCTGACGGTAGTCAATGCACAACCGAAGAGATCCATCGTTCTTCTTCATGAAGATAACTGGTACACCCCAATGGTACACACTAGGATGAATTAGGCCTTTCTCCAGAAGGCCCTCAAGCTGCAACTTGAGCTCACATAACTCAGGTATAGTCATCCGATAGGTAGGCTCTGCGCCTGGAACTAGATCTATATGGAATTCAATCTCACGTGGGGGAGGTAACCCCGGTAGCTCCCCTGGAAACACATTGGCAAACTCTGATAAGATGGGATGATCATCGAGGGAAGGTCCTCTTGACTCATCCTCTGATCTGTCACTAACTGTAATAGCATACAACTAGCAACCCTGTCGTGCACACTGCTTAAGCTGCATAGCGGAGATGGTGCGAATAGAAACGGGTCTCTTAACCCCTGATATCACATACTCTACTCCAAGATCATCTATGCAAGCAATAGTATTATGGTAACAATCCACTCTAGCTCTGTGAGCGGACAACCAGTCCATGCCTAGAATGATGCCATAAGACCCTAATGGAAGGATCCGAAGATCAGAAGTAGTGGTGAAGGGTCCCAAATCCACTACACACTCCTTGACTAAGGAGTCTACAACAATCTTGGCTCCAGAAGCCATCTCAACATCCCAACTACGGCCCTACCTAACTGCCACCAGCCTACAACGCTCTACTAAGGATGGTGCAATAAAAGAATCAGAAGAACCGGAATCAAATAATATAGAGGTGGAAATACCACCAATACTACCTGTCGTCTCAATCACAGTACTCTGATGCTCAGCCTGGTGGTTCTCGACTGCTGCGTAGATCCGATGACTCCGTGCCATATCTCCAACAGTAGGCTCTGAGCTTTGTGTCTTACCCTTGGTAGGATTATGTGGGCAATATCTCCAAAGATGTCCAACAACACCGCAACCATAACAGCTGCCTGGTCCTCTCCAGTGGGAAGAAGCTTCAGCTGGTACCCTAGATGACTGAGATACAGATCCTGACGATCTGGCTATGGACTGTTGAGGTCTCTGCTGACGAGTTCCTACTGACTGAGCTCTCAGTGCACCCTGTTTCCTGATGGGACCCTTAGGAGGAGGCCCCATACTACGTCCTCTCTATGCATCAAATCTTTGAGGAGGTTGGTAAGGTGGGCGGGTCTGCTGCTATTGCTGCTGCTGTGGTGGACTAAATGAAGCTTGCCCTGAACTCTGTCCACCCCGTCGAGGACGAACTGACCCCTTCGACCTACTATCCTGCATCTGCTGGATACGGCTCTGAACTCTGTCTCTAGCCTACTGTGTCTTCCCCCGTGTCTCCTCTGCAATATAGGCCTTCTCCACGGCCTCTGCTAACATCTGTGGGTAGTGAATGCACACTGTGCCTCATAAATCCAAGTTCAGGCCCCGGATGAACCTGTGAATCCATACCTACTCATCCTGCATATAGTCAACGTACTGGAGTAGGTCCAGAAATCGACTTCTCATACTCAGCTACTGTCATCGATGCTTGACGGAGGTCATGAAACTCTTCTATGCACTGCTGAATAAATCTCCTGGGTAAATACCTGCTCCTGAAACGCTCCTCAAACAACTCCTAGGCAATCGTCTCTGAGTCCAACATGGAGATTCTACTCCTTGGTCCTCCACCAGACTCCTGCTCCATCCTTTAGTATATGGATCGCAACATGAGCTTTCGTGTTGCTACTACAAGGACAGAGCTTGAAACATCCGCTCAAGCTCACCAACCAGGCCTCTGCCTGAAAACCACCTGTATCACCTGAATACTGAGATGGTCGCAGCTTTAGGATCTCCCTGATATGGTCTACAGCTGATGTTATGATGAATCCTAAGTCTCTCTGTATGCTCCTCTCTCTGTCTAGGGCTCCGAGACCTTTCCCTATGTCCTGAGATCCTATCCCCATGTCCTCTCTGTGGTCACTCTACCCTAGCCGACTCTGCACAGAAATTCTCTGCCCTGTGCTCCTCTCTGTGTCGAGGGGATGCCTGGGCATCTACTGATGGCTCCAGACTATGTCTAGCAAGTCATCCTCCCAAGGGCTCTCCGCGTATAGCGGCATTGACATCCTGGAGTGTCTACAAGATCTGAGGCAGAAGGGCTGCTACAGCCTGCTCTGGCGGTGGTATGTCTAGGTCTATACGAAGAGACCCCTCGCCCAATCCGCACCTCCTGCACAGATCAAGGCGAGAGTTAGTTCATTGTTCTAGGTCTTGTGCTAGTTTTCAAAATTTGCTGTTTACTATAATTATCAACATTATGGCTTTATATTTTAAAGGTATTAGCTCTGTACTAAGTTGAATGTTCCTGTTCTAACGTTTTCTGCATGTACCCAAGGGTCCCAGCTTCAAACCCCTAGCTCTGATACCAAAATCTAACGCCGCTGAAAGATGACGCCACACTCACGACAACGGTGATGACGACGCCGCAACAAACAAACGTCCCGAAAATGTGATTTTTTTTTTAAAAAAGTATTTGTACCTGCCCTTGATGGACATCAAAGGTTTCATACTTTACATTTGAGGTATTATAATTGTAACCCAAAAGGCATTTTATTAACTTAATCATAATTCATTTTGCAATTTAAACGAAACCATGTTTCGAGTTGTTTTCACATGGCTCCGAGAGTTTAGTTTATATGCATATATCGCCCATCAAGGTTAAATGGATGGTCGGTTCTTATTTTAAAGGTAACATGTTAAATATCTATATCTTGATCATACCGCCTATACAGGAACGTTAAGTTGCGAAGAACAAAAAAGGGATACAAACAAGGTCATACCATGGTGTGCGTAAGTAACCACTTTCCACCATGAGTAAGTATGATCGCCAGGAATAATCTCACTTATGTCAAGCCCGTAAAAAAAAAATGGAGTCATAGTGAGACCAACATCATGCTTCATCCACGTCGCCAAGGACATGTTTAGTAAGTAAGCGGCCATACCAAGGATTTTCCACGTGGCCCATGTCACTACGTGGAAACACATAATACTATTAGCTATTCTGCCACCAAAATTAAGTGTCTGTACCTATTGTCTTATCCAAAATTAAGGGTTTTGCACACAGAATTTGTTATATAATGTGCATGCAATATTATGGCAAAGGGCTAGCTAAGTGCTACATGTGAATGGACATTGGTTAATAGGGTGTTGACCCTTGTTAACACTTTTCTTTGATTATTCCCAAAATGACTCAACTCACGCACTATCCAAACTCGCACTCATGATGATTTAGAAGATTTGAACTTTGGATTGATCATTAAACGGTTCATGCTGACCCATCAACTACTTTATTGTTGCGTGGAGATACAATAAAATGTTTAGGTTGGAGAGAAAATTGATTGGGGTGGTTGGCTCAACCAACAACTGTAAAAGAAAAGGAAAACATTAAAATCTATCCCCCTTGCGTGCTGCTCCAGGTCGCTTCTATCATTTAATGATTTAGATTTACAAATCTCCTCCTCTTGATCTGTCCTACCAGCCATTTTGTCTCGGGCCGCGTGAGAAGGGAGGGAGATAAAAAAAAAAGAAACAAGCTACAGGCAATGCAGCGGAGTTTTACCTTACTTCGACCCCCCCTGGCTGCGTGAACTTCCATGGGGACTGTAGATGGAGTTACGGCGAGCAGAGGGATGTTCAGGCCACGTCAATATCCACTGTCCCTTCTTCATTTATTTTTTTTGAAATTTTCTGAGCGTTTTACACCTGCGGTTTGTCCATTTATGTTGTTATCTGTACAGTATTGAATCCGGCTACAGTTTTGGGATCCTCCTTTCTAGTATTTTATCAAATGCGAATGAGAAAATAGTGAAGGGTGTTTTTTCAAAGAAGAGACAGCGACCTGTCTGACTAGATTGCCAACTGTTCAGTGTTGATTGCATCCTCCAATTCGGGTTTCACCTTCAAGATATTTTTATCAAAATCGATTGAGAGACAGTGAAGGCGAGAGGAGAGGAATTCTCATAGTGGTAAATCTGTTTCATATCAGAATCTTCATGGGACGCAGTTGCAATAATTTCAGGAAATGCCATCTGTCAACTATGGACCTCCTTATACCAACAACTATTGCTTGTCTAATGCAACGCTCTTAAAATAGACGACCACAGAACTTGCTTTTGTAAGCATTGCAGCAGTTTAAATGTTCGCTGTGACAGTCAGCGCTTTGTGTATCAGGTTGTCTATCAGGCATATCTACTAAAACGTATCATCATCTTCTCTCTTTTTTTTTCTATATTAACAGTTATTCTCTTAGACACGATTTAAGGGTGATTGAGTGGTCTTGATTTTGAGACTAACTTTACATTTGTTTGGGCAGTTGCGAGGCCTGCCATGCAGCTTGATATTTGTGAAGCAAAGACCACTCGCAGTGTCCTAAACTGTAAAAAAAAATGTTTAAAACATTTGTAAGCATTGCAACAATTTAAATGTTCTCTGTGACAGTCAGTGTTTTGTGTATCAAGTTGTTTGTCAGGCATTTTTACTGAAACGTATCATCTTTTTTTTTAATATTAACAGTTATTCTCTTAGACACGATTTAAGGGTGATTAACTGGTCTTGATTTTTGAGACTAACTTCACATTTGTTTGGGCAGTTGCGAGGCCTGCCATGCAGCTTGATATTTGTGAAGCTAAGACCACTCGCCGTGTCCTAATCTATACAAAAAAACGTTCAAAATCTTTGTAAGCATTGCAACAATTTAAATATCCGCTGTGGAGACTGGATAGACAACGTTGATAGACAATCTTCATAATACTTAAACATGGATAATAATTAAAATATTAGTTTCCTTTTAATTGAAATGTGGTGGTGACTTATTGAGCTAGAAACTTTGCATTAGGATTTCTTTCTTCACAATTCAATAACATAACATGGGTTTCCAAAAGAATCAATTTCATTTCCCTTTTTACGATTTGCAAAGGATTCACAAGAAATTCTTAAATGAAGAGAGAACATGATAGAATTTGGGTGTAATCTACTCTATTGGCATATTGGAAATTCAATAAAACTTAACTCCTTCTATTCATACTACAAGAAGAAGATATACACTAATAGTATCACTTATCAATACCTCTTTTTTTTTTTTTTGCAACAAAATGGAATCTAGTATGTATATATATTTTTTTGTAAATATACTAACATTCCACGTAAGAGTCCATCAATATTTTCATTAAGTTCTAAACAAGATCTACCAACATTTTAACCATGTGAACTTTTGGTGCAATATAAATTACAATGTCCTTTATTTTGTAAAGTAAACAAGATGATACAACTTTCCTTCTCATACAAATTTACAACAAAATAATGTATATAAGGGAAATGGAAAGAGTCTTCACAAGCTCCAAGGTGTTCTTCATCCATGCTCCAAGTTCCAAGTAGCTCAAATCACAACCAAGATAGGGGGAGAGGCAACACTCTCCTCCCAACCAAAACTCAATGGAAAAGAGAAGCAATCCCCTCCATTGACCCCCGAGCCCCAAAAACAACACAATGAAGGGTGGTCTCCAACTCAAGGCAACAATACTTGCTTCCACAATACACTTTCTTCACAACATTCAAAGTAAAAAGAGGAAACAACAAGGAAACACAAATAACACAATACTTTGCACAACAAGGCTTTCATCCAAGCCAACAAGAGAAGGAAATATGGGAAAGTTTTCCTTATGCCTCCCCATTGAGATGAGATGCCCATCCAAAACCCTCCACAATAAAACTCAAGCCCCTATGACTCTTATGCCTCCCTCAAGTACCCCTTTTTCCTCCCATACTTTTATGCCTCCCTCCTCTTATGGCTCCCTCAAGAACAAGGTAAGAATGTGAACATTCTTACCCAAGATGGGCATCCCTCTCAAACTCCCTCCAAAATATCCTATTCTACTCTTATTCCTCCCTCATGAGTTTTCCCATAGACCTCTCCTACACCACACATTAAGCACTCTATCCATTTTCACAATACACAAAAGTAAACATACATTATTCACAATTTTAGCATCAACAACAATATGAAAGCAACAAAAAAAAAGAGAAGGTTTCCTACCTCTCCATTGGAGAAGCCTAAACCAAGAAGCTTTGCACAAGCTCCCTCTAAAAGCAATCCCAAGCATGCAAGTCCAAGCTCCTTCTTTTCTCTTTCTCCCCAATTCTTTCCTCTCCCAAAAGAAAATAACAAAAAGAACTTTCAACAAAAAAAACCTCCAACCCCCTCAACATAGAGAGGAAGTTTCCATAAATAGACAAAAGGAAGAGTGAGGGTGATGTGGCTCCTTGTTGGATGCCACCTCACACATCCTCAAGACCACCTCCCTTTAGTCAACTCAAATCCCAAAACACCATAAATGGGTGGTTGGGTTGAATGACAACTCTCTTCCACATCCATCCCTTCCCATGTGTCTTAAGGCACAAATAAATGCAAAAAGAAGAAAAGTGCACTCCAAAGTCATATTTCCCTTCCCAAAACAATAAATAATCCCCTTTTTGGATTCCCAACCCATAGATATGGTTGGTAAGGGGTTTTGGGAAGTGTGGGACAAGTTCTACTTGTCCCACAAGTCCCCCAAAATTGCCCTAAATCTCAAATTCGAGATTCAAGGGATTTGGAGTGGTCAACACTCAAACCAAGCATTCAAAACATGAGGAAACATAAGGATCAAGGAGCCAACCATCAAAATTAATTAAATCCATTTGACTTCCCTCCAAAACTTAAAATTTAAAACAAGGTGTTAAATTAATTCTAAACACACTTAGCAAAAGTAAATTAACAAAAAGACATCACAAAAGAAATCACCTACTAAAGCAAGTTAAAACAAGTAATTAGAATTCTTACCCCCCTTGGTCACATAGGAAAATTTCCCCCTCATGGAAATTTTTCTCAACACATAAAAGAACAAAGGTAACACAATACAATTCACTAGTTGCCTTGACGACCAAATTCTGTAACCACCCGACATCCTGTTGTGTTTGGTTCCCAATCCCCCTCATGGTTGTGATCATGTTGTGTTTCCTGCAAAATGCAAAATACCTTCTTCGGCCTTGCGGCCATGTCAAAATATCCAGAATAACCATATACATGAAATTTATTAACATCTATACGTAATTCAAGCAATCATTATTTCTAGGTCTAAATCACAACTTAATTATGCATTTCATCATTATCCAAAATTATAGTAATGTAAATTTAACAACTACATTCTATTCATCATGGCGAAGAAATCCAATGTTAGAACACATGCAATATATCCATATAAAAATAATATCGGTATCCAATAGTCTATCCATGAGTTAGTGTAGATCATACTGAAAACAAAATCCAATCATAATCCAAATGCATCTAGTCACAAAACATCATGCTAATCAACATAAGTATAAGTCATGTCCATATTCAAAGTCTGCATAACTCAAAATGATAATCAACTAGGTGTCGTAGGGAAGTGGGCATTACATAAATGGACCAATAGGAGAGTTGCACACTTTTTGATGTGGAAAAACATGAAATTAAATATTTAAAACACATGGAGGAGATTAATTTTTTTTAACATTCACCCAAGTGACTTGAAGTTTTTGACATCATCATCTCAATATAGAATTAGAAGGAAAAGTAAATTTTCTCGATTTGATTCAAAAATGGTATTTTCGTGGGAGTATAATATATAATTTTGACTAGAAAATATCCAAACATTCCATTACCATATATTTAAAGACCTAGAAATGATTATATTTTAGTTTTAGGCGAAAACCTCTAAATGGACATAATTACCATAAGGAGGAAACAATTGGTTTTGGGCTACTAGGGAATCTTGGAGTGACTAGGGTCAAATTAGATTATTAGATTATGTAATGGAATCCATGATATTTGATTTTAATACTTCTAGGGCTTTGAAATTAGTCAAAATCTCCCACAATCCGTTGTTCCATATAAATTTGAACAGGAAATGAAAACACGCGACTAAATAGAAATAAACCTAACATACCTATGGTACATTAGGTGAACAACTAACTTTCATTGGTTGTATAACTTCGATTTTTTCCACTTTTGGGGTAATTCAAGAGTATTTTCATCCAAATATGACAAGTAGAAATTTTTTGCTCCAAAAAATGCATGATGTTGAATAGACCTAGCGATAATGAGTCAAATTTTGCATAACTATCCTTTGGCTCTCTTATTTTGTCCCAAAGGAGAACCAAGTATTTGATATGTAATACTATATATTATGCGGTCACAAATATTTTTCACCTTCATCTTGTGCTCTCAAATTCTTCCAATCACTATGACTTTGTCTTCTCTTATATTTTTTAGATAAAAAATTCTTGTTTCCAAAAAGTCTCAGAATTTACCATCTTCTACTACTTTTACCAACTACAAGTAGGTAACATGAATGATATAGGTAGTTAAACATTTATCTCATATAGAAATGGCGATGACCACATTCTAATGTTCTTCTTTAGAGTAATATGATCACCCCACAATACATCATATAAATTCTAATAAAAATAAATCTATTTTTGAGCCACCATCTTACAGATCATTATCACCATATTATTATTGTTTGTTTCTCTTGGTGATTACCATATAGATAATAGTCGTAAGATTTACAAAGGAAAATTCCATGCTCATAAAATAATAGATAAAATCCATAAAATATAAATATATAACATTATCAGAAACAATATTTTGTAGCATGATAAAAAAAATTAAAATGTATTCCTTAATAAATTTTTAGAATCTATCACACTTAACATGCTTGAATAGAATATATTCCACCAACTTTGTGACATAATCTATGGAAGTGAGAACATATGTGTTACCTACATTTAAATTCAGGTTGAGAATACATGTATAATCTAAACCCATTTCTGGAAAGGTTCCTCAATTATAACTATCCGGAGAGGAATTTAATGCAAATGAGGTCTACCATCAATTTCTTGGCATTGTTCACATTTGGTTTCCCATTCTTGAGCATCTAGAAAGAAATTTGGGCCAAGATTAACTCACACTAAGAATCTTCTAATCCATGATAAAATATAACAAATGACCATCAAAGGCTTTATCATGATAGGAATTTAGTAACTTCTGTTGTGTTTGTTGTCAACACACCATTAGAAACAATCATCTAGTCATCTATTGTAGAACTTATGATTTGAGATTACATGCCTTTTTTCTCATAACCTGAGATTTCTCATTGTTTATCATTAAAAAATACGTGAAATCTCCATATGTTCATTATCTAATACATCATTTTCAGAATTTAGTTCATCTTCTTCGTTTTAAATTGCATTATCCTTAGAAATCAATTGACATATTTTCCTCACATTAGCTTTTTGGTTAGATCTCAAGATCTTCTTCTTAGACTTTTGAATTTTATTTACCTCTTTCAGATCAAGGATCCTAGAGAGTAAGTGTTCACTTAACTGTGGTGTCAGGAAAATATTAAATTGTATGATAATTTAGGATATATAATTTGAGTCTGATATAAAATTTCCTCTTCATTATTCTCCATAGGGATAACTAAAAGAGCATTCTTAAAAGAATAATATTATATGATAATTATTTATTGAAATTTGGGCACACTAGTGTTGGAGCATGAGAAATATACTTTGTGAAATTCTTAACAGAAATATTACCTTCTTTATCTAACTAAAATATCCATTTTCTTTCGTCATGTTAGCGATGGGCTTAGTTGAATCCACAAAACCAAGAAAAAATGGCAGATAACATTTACCATATCAAAGGAGTGGGAAAATGCCTAACTTGTGGGAAAAGATAGCTTTTTAATAACTTCCACCCATCAATTATCAATTATAATACATTCGTTGTTCACAATATGCCCGAGGAATTTCCCTTTACCCACTTTAGAGAATGAATTCATAGGATTTATAGATATACTGCCTACCCTACAACCGATCAAGACATTCTTGAGATTTTTCAAATGATCAACTCACTTATTTGAGTAAACAGTTAGGTCTTTAATGTATACTAGTATATACTTCTTCTTTAGGTACTTGAATATTAAGTCCATGGCCCTATAGAAATGTTCCTACATTGGTGAGGAAGAAAGGAATATGCTTGTATACAAATGGTCCATAGTATTGATCCTCCATAACTACTTCAATTTGGTTGTACCTTGAAAATACATCAAGCATATAGAGCTTCTTAGAGCTGGTAGTTACCTACAAATTTTTTTCAATGATAAGAAATGGATAGTTATCTTTTAAAAAGGTTTATTTTATAGTTTTAAAATCAGAAATGGATCTCATCATCTTCCTTGTGAAACAAAATGATATTATCCACCCAAGTTGAATGCCAGATAGGAAATATAATTCAAGCATTGATCATCTTCTAAATCTCGTCTTAGATGGTCTTAGATATTTTGAGATTTTCATACCTCTTATCTTGTTAGAATAGTTCCACCCTTGACTTAAGAGGGATATAATTTTGTATTTCTTCAGGTTTGAATATTTCATATTCTTATATGAGCAAGAAAGCACATGTGCATAATTTTTCAATAGTGAGAAAAAAACCTCTTTATTATTGAAAGGAGAAAAAATGTAAATATTGACCATCCTTGGCTACTCTATTATCCCAATCAAAGTCTTCTCATATTTATCTAAACATTAAGGAGACTCCTTGGCTTTATCTTTTACAAAATTTTCATGTTTATTGGAAATATCCTCTACAGATAATATGAATGTTAGGATTTTGTTACCTTATAATTTTATAACACCATCTTCATCTACTTCGTCATTCTCATCTTCACCTTCCTACAAAGTAAATTCCTTCTATGAAGCATTACT
This sequence comes from Taxus chinensis, assembly GCA_019776745.2. Taxonomy (NCBI): domain Eukaryota; kingdom Viridiplantae; phylum Streptophyta; class Pinopsida; order Cupressales; family Taxaceae; genus Taxus; species Taxus chinensis. Next base: position 725,008,013 of record CM034147.1, on the reverse strand, counting down.
TCCTTCATAATAAAGCTTGCAGAAATTTTCTTTGTGCTAAATGAAAGATAAAGCATGATTGTAATCATTGAAATATTTCCATATTTCAACATTGTGTTACACACTAGGATTGAAAAACATCTCAACGGGATACATTTGTTCTAAAAAGAAAGGCTGAGGAATTGACAAGGAGGTTGAAACTATTATAGAATCTTCCTTTTCATTTAACTCTCATGGGACTTCTTGAATAAAAAGGATTTTAAGGATTTTATACAATCCCGTAGTTTATTTATATAGTTTGTGATCCTTGTGTTCTTCACTTAAAAACACTTCATGAATTTTTTAAAAACTAGTTCTGCATCTCGATGGCATTATATATTTTTTATTCCCACCTCTTCAACAACTCACACACCAAACAATAGGGCTTCATACTTAGTAGTTATATTTATATTAAAAAAATATTGTGTTTATGAGAAAGGAATTCACTAACCAAAATGGGAAGTTAGAAGAACACTAACACAAGATCTGGAAGTAAAACAATTTCTATCAAATTCTAGATTCCATAGTCCATTTGCTTCTTACTTATTTAATGTCAGCAATTCATCATCTTTCTACATATTCATGAAGTAGTTTCCATTTCCAATATCTTTATATGGAAAATATTTTCATGGGTCATGTGAGTTTTGAAGGTTATATTTCATTTTCCTTTCAAGAAGAATATTATTCATCTAGCATGTGACTAGAATATTTGTAGAAGACTAGTCCATTTGTATCTCGCCACCTACATCTCAAGAATTTTTTTTGAATAACATCTTGTAAAAGTAAGGAATGAATTCATCAGTATGGTTATCTTCTATCTTTTCTAGAAATTAATAAAAAACTACTTGTGTGTCCTTGATTAGACTAAAAAGAGGGAATTCCTTGGTTTCCATAAAGTAGTAATGTCCATAACCATGTGTGAGGGTAATACTTAGGGTATTTTGTAACTTTGGAAGACATGAATTTTACAAAGGAACAAGAATCAATTATATAATTATTCATTTCCTAACCTCTAATGAGGAAGGAGAGGTAAAATGGTCCAACATTGTCCAAATTAGATGTGATTGAAGTAAGGATGTTCTAAGATAGAAATGAGGTAGGGGTAGGTAGAATTCCTTTGGAGGTAGATGGAATATAGTTATCCTTAGGGTGACCATTCTTGATAAACTATGGTTGACTATCAAAATAATCAAGATGGGTTTACAAGTATTTAGATAATAAATTTTGTACCTTGGAATTCTTTACGTGATCCATTATATCAAAGGAAAATAATATGGATGCTTCAGGAGTTTTAGAAAATTTAGTAATGGGAGTAGCCACATATTTGGGAGTAGAATTTAATTTTGAAATAGAAACAACATATTTAATAAGACTAGAAGAATATTTAGTAGAAGTGCACAAAAATGTGAATTACTTAGAGAGGAATATGTAACTTTAGCTAAGGTGGAATCAAACCTACTCTTTCTAGATTCCATAGAAATAGGTAGCAATGATCGTCTATTGATTAGAGTTACCACATGAGGATATATATAATTCTTCATTTGGGAAATAATAGGTGAAGATTCTTTTTATTCTTTTGATTAAGTGAACAATTCATATCATGAGTAACTAGTCATGTCATATATAACTTCATAATATCCCTCATCTAAAGGTATTCACACTAGGCAAAAAAAAATATCATCAACTTTTTCAATTCCTTATACATTTCCTTCTTCTTATTCACATTCAAGCTCAAAATTTTATTTTTCATCTTCCTCTTGATATCTACAGGTCAAATTGATAGGTGTGGATTTTAAAACAAGTCATTATTGGGTACTAAAAATCTATTTCTCATTCTTTAAATTTTACCTAGGAAAATCATTTTAGGGAGTACTCTAAGAAAGAATATTCTTTATAGAAGTCACATCATTAGCTAGTTTTGTTAGAAATGGATTAGTAGTTCCCATTCCAATGCTTTGAGATTTATATTTTCTTAATTTTGTCTTTATTTTTAAAGACATGATCAAATAATATTTGACTTCCACTGCAAGATATTGAGAATCCTCCAAAGTACTTGGTTGATATCGACTAAAGATTAACCTGAACTATGGTAACTGTGAATTTGTGAAGAATCAATGCTCTGTTTCCTTATCATGCCTAATAGATTTGGGAATATTATTCATCATCCTATTGAATTTAGATAAAATCTCTCTCATAGCCTAATGAGGTTCTTCCTCCAACTGTGATCACTTAGTAAGAAAGACTTGAACATCCTCGACATGTTTAAAGCTAACTTCAAATTTTGATATCATCTGATCCCAATTACCAATTAATATTCTTAGTAGATGATAGAATCAATTAACAAAATATTGTAATAATTTAATTAAGAATAAGAAAAAAGCATGGTTATTATCAACTCCCAAAAACCGCAGGCTATAATAAAAGTAACAATGTGCTCATCAGGGTAATTCTTGCCATCTCCTCTTAGCTTGGGAAATATTTTTCTTGACCCTCTACGAAATTAATGAAGTAGAGGGGTAAAACCTAATGAAACATTATTTTATCCTTAAGGCATGGGTGTAACCATCACTTGAGGAAGATCATTTAGTGGTTATTTAAATATGGGAGATGTAATAGGGATACAAGGAGCACTTTCAAGTGGACCTTTACGAGTAATTGTAGTGGTTTATATTTTAATTATTACGGGAGAAATTGAAACATTGATTTAATCCTTTTCCTCAAATGTGGGATCTACAACACCACTTGGTCGATCACCTATTATGTAACTTATATCCAATAGTTTTCCAAAAGGGTTATTAGTTTAAATAAGGGAAATATATTTTCAAATTACTAGAATATGAATTTTAGCTCATGTATATTTTATTTATGGAATATATATTTTTATTAATTTGTATAACTTTAGGTTAAAAGATAGCAAAAATTCCCCATGGTGGGAACTAATAAATTGTGGTGAAATATCATGTAAGGGATTAAATAATAATTCTATCAATAATTACATGGCTATGACTCTCTACTACTCAATGGGTTGGATCCCATTTATTAAATACTAGAAATTATACACACTAATTATAAGTCCAGGGGTGATCAAAACTCATGGAATGCACATGAACACCCTTGTTTTTTACAACACTAATAGATTACAAAGGGAAACATACGCAAGTAGGAGAGGAGTAAACTATAGGAAAATTAGGGAAAATGTATGTGAGGAGTTATGCCAATGAGAGAAATATGATTTCATTCATCAATAAATCAAAACATTTTTCTAGCTCAATTAAAAGAAACATGAAAACATATGAATATGAATAAGGATCTTGGAACAATAACAAAGTTTAACAAAAATTTAAACCTTTGATTCTCATTTCATTTCAGTACATACACAACCCATACTTCTTTAAAAAAACTTGCAATATTCTTGTTTTAGTATCAAGAGAGATATAATGTGATGCATAAATAAAATGATATAGTTTTCTCGAGAAAACAATTAATGATCATTTGGAACGAAGAAGGCATTCTAGTATATTGCCCTCTTACAATCCTTTCTATATTCCCTTGGGATATTTTATATTCATAACTAAAATAATTCACTTACCTTTATCTTAAGAAAAGTATGATTGTTATAAAGGAAAATTATCCCACTTATGTGAATGAGAAAAAAAATAGAAAAAGTGTACTCCCAATGAAGAAATAAAAATCACCAAGTACAAAAAGCTATATAAATTTGATTTCTTCATTAAGGAATCGAATGTGAGAAGAATTAAAAAAGAAATTGTTGTATATATCTCCCTCCCCAGGTTGGAGGCACATTGTAGAAGATGTCGACATGAAAAAAGTCACACCCTGGCGCAGGTTGGAGGCGCAGAGCAGAAGATGTTGACATGAAAAAAAGTTGCACCCTAACGCTGGTTCGATGTGTAGAAAAGAAGATGTCAACATGGAAAATTTCATGCACTAGCACAAGTTGGAGGCGCAGAGTAGAAGATGTCGACATGGAAAAAAGTCATGCCTTGGCACAGGTTGGAGGCGTAGAGCAGAAGATGTCGACATGAAATTTTTAGCACCCTATGGCACACATAAGAGTATGTTGACATGAGGATGGATGCACCAAGGTGCATCTTCAGGAGGCGCAACATTTTGAGCATTTACACCCCGACAGGAAGCAAACCTTGACCTAAATATTCAAATGGCCATAAATTTTTGGGTTTGCTAGGGTTCTCACCTACCGCCATAATGAGATGAATTAAATACAACCTGGAGCTGGTTGGGGTAGATTTGGAATTCCTCTCTCTTCCCTCTCTCATTCTTCTTATAAATTGTAAGGAGGGGCTTCTTTCTAAAGGTTGGACATTCTTGTTTTGCCCCTCCGTTCTTCTCTTTGGTAGGTGAATTTGTGGAGTTCAAACCTCCCATCTAAAACTATAATGTAACTTTTCCTCTTGGCATTTTGTAGTGTATTGTATCAATCTTTGGATAAAATAATGCATGTGTGTGGATGATTGTCAACCCTCTCTGTGTTCATTTGCATCCTCCCGATCTTTCACTGTAAATTTGGTTACATGTGCATGATCTTGCATTGCATTTTAATGGTTTGTGTTTATTGGCAAGACAAGTATTTTTCATTCCTCGGTGCATCACCTTTTTTAGTTTAGGTTTATTTTTATGCATCTTCTTACCCTATCTCCTTAACAAGTTAGATTAGGTTTTTGAGTAAACCCTCTACATTTTTATGTGTGCATCTGAACAAAGGAATAGGAACTGGCCTTCATCCAGACAGCTTTCCCAATTCATAAGGTCCCACACTTGGGAAAAGATCCATGTTATGCAATCACACTGTGAATCTCAATCCATCGAGTTGCAGACATTCAGGGGTGCCGTGATTTTCCATCAACAGAAACAAAATAATTTATCCCACAGATGGATATTTTGAAGATGAATACCTTTGAATACACTACATTAGAGGAACTTCTGGGCTCTCACTATTTAATTAAATCTTTACATTCCATTCAAAATTTCTCTCCTTCATTGAACTATGGTGTTCATCAAAATGTACAACAAATTATCGACTATATATTACATTGATATGTAATAATCAATCCATTTTGGAATCTGTCAAGCTACATAAAAATGATTCTTCGTACCCAAGGAAGAATTCCCATTAGTTCAATAGTGTAGTTATGTGCATTTAACAACTATCCTTTGGTAATTTACTCCATAAGTGTTCATAGAGTTCTTCTTGTGTAAAATAACCAGAACACAATAATGGACACCTTATGTTGTTCAAGTCCACATTGATTACTCCCTTTATTTATTGGCCTCTACTAATATGAGTTAGAAAATATTTCAAAGCCACATGGAGTGTTCACACCTTACAATCAATTGTTTATATCCATGTCTAAGAAGAGTTATATTCCTGAATCACAAACACATTTTTGTTTATCGACCCATTACAATAATTAGAACCCATATCCTGAATGAATTACACAAGCTCCCTTCTAATGATGAATTTCATCTCTAACCATGGTGAGGATATATTTCACCTTATAAATTTATGTGATAAAAACCACATATATATTGATTATTTATGGGAGAAGATCATATCTCTTATTTACAAGAATCAACCCATGTCTTTGTTAACCGTTCTAATTATCTATAATATTGGGCCTCTTGCACCACATGTGGATTGAAGGTACTTAAGGGAGGAAATTTTAGAGATGTTTTCATCTAGTTTCCAATATTTGATCCTTGCAAATGGGAGTATAGTTTTTCCATTTAATTATGACACATTCCTTGTTTCAAATAAATTCATTGTTAGGCCATAAGGGTCCCATCATCAACATTTTTTGTCATTATATCTTATTGATAATTGTTTGCATAAGAATAAATTAAATTGGTGTGTTGAATATACTATGGAAAACCTATAGCTTGATAAATAACACTATGATAAATCTTTTCATCCACTACACTGTAAGTTCCTTCCTCCATCCTTATTCGCAAGTCTTATAAATCCATATTATCCACATGACTATATGCTACCTTTGGATATTCTAAGATCAAAATGGAAATAAGTGTTATCTCTTGAAAGTGCACCGAGCAGAGAGATGGCAGTAGCTGTTCTAAGTCTACAAAAGATCTCTCTCTCTCTCTCTCGTAGATACAATGGGGACACCTCAGGTCTGTGGGTATACCTATTTTGAGGTGAACCTTTGGGGTTAAAATCCCAGTTCCTTATTGGTGTTCACTAGAATACTTTCTAGGAAATTTAGGGTTAGGAAGTGACTGAAAATGAAATAATTACTAAGGTGATACACCAAATTTGAATAAAGAACTTGACTTGAGTGGAATACACAACTGACTTGTGAAGAATTCTTTATGTGAACGAACCAATTTTGTACTTTTTGCAAAAATGTAAGGGCAAAAACACTTAATTTATACTGAGGGAAAATCATAACAGTATTAGTAAGCTAACATGCACAATGAAATTTAGCAGAAAATAGTAGATCTGTAATAGGGTAAAGTGACTAATTGGGGAATATTTATTCACAAGATTAATACTGGCATACACAAGCCTACAGAATAACTTGGAAAGGAAAGGAATAATTCACACTCAGAGGGAAAAAATGGCAGAAATTGCTTTAGTACTCATATCAAGAGTTCTTCTGGGAAAAATCTCTAAAAAAATTCCTGACCCTTTTGTGCTTTACAAGAGCACACAATATATAGCAAAATTTCACCCCCTTCCTAAAAATAGACTAAAGGTTGTACTCGTCCATGCATCCTAATTTTATCCCTTAAATAAAGGAATAAAATAATACAAACTAGAGCATGTAATGAAATAGGCATTATCAGCCTTAGATACAATAAAGTCAAATTGAAGTTGACTATTCTATTTTTAAGAAAGAAAGGTGAAAATTTTGTTAAAATTACAAATTACTTGGTAGGCAAGTCTTCTTTCTTTGCACATGCAAATTCAGCATCTTCTCTATTATGTCCTGTTGTGGAGGCATGGAAAATATCATCTCCTATGTGTAGGTAAAAGGATGTGACCTTTAGCAATATTTGTACACTAAAATTGAAGTGGGGGGCACCTCTAATGTATACATGCTCTGATTTCCTCCACTTTTCTAGATGGTCACATGAGCAACACTTAGCAAATTTTTGTTTAAAAACACCTCATGTGGGGACCACCTTGGTTTGTTTGAAATTTTAGATGCTGCCACCTTTGTGGACTTAGGCAATTTACATGTGATTTGATAAAAGGGGACCACCCTTTGGCCTGGCCCACCATATATATTTGGTTTGCCACCTTTGGATTTGGCACATAATACAATTTTACCCTTTTTGGGACTTTTGGCATATATAATGATTTACTTTGACTTTGTGGGCATGCACCATAGTTTAAACTTTGGATAGTCTTGGCGAATAATTTTTTTTTTACTATCCACGTGGGCTGGCCCCTCTCCATGATGACTCGACCCTTTCTAGTCTTAGGTGGTGGTAACCCTAACCATTGGCATTTTGGCTTGGATTTTGTGAGCGCTAATGGCCCTTGATCTTCGTCCTTGGTTTCTCTACCACAATTGATCCTCTAACCATGAGTAGGGTTGCAACCTACGCAATTAATGCGGTCGGTGGTGTTTAAGTGAACCTTATCACCTGGGAACTTGGGGAGAATGACCACCGTTCATCTTGGCACTTGGCATTTGCTTGATCATTGATCTTTAATCAGGGGTTAAGGGTTTTTAGAACCCTAGTTCGAATGCAAGTTTATTCTCACAAGCTTGGATTTGGTTACTTCATTTGGTTTTTCACTTTATGGGAAAAGCCCTAACAAATTTTTATCACTTTGCATTTTTTCGATGAAAGCTTGGAGATTTTGACATTTTGAGCCTGGATACTTGTTCTTTGATCTTCGACGCCATTTTTTTCTTGGTTCGGCCTGTGTTTTTTGATAACAAATGAAGGTATTTCTTCATTTTTGTTTCTAAACTGTGGCTCAGATTTTCCTTTCATATGATCAATAGATCATTTTCTACTTGTATGCTTTGTATCTTCTACGTGGAATGATGAATCTCTACTTCTTTTTGGTTTTCTATCTGGTTCTCATGATCTTGATAATTGTCAAGCTTGACACGAGTCTGCAAAGGGAAATTCCACCATCATTTTGCGTGTTTGCTCGTTTCATTCGTGGTCACCTTGGTAAGTTTTGTTACCCTTTTCTGATAACTGCTTTCAAACTCAGGTTTTATTTTTGTAACTCTGAAATGTGGAAAAAATCAAGTGAAATATTCAAAAAATATTTTGTGGGTTCAGTCTTTTCCTTTTGATGTGGTCCTTTGAGCTATGACTCGTCATTCAAAACTCGTTGAAGCTCCCTTCTGTGCATTTTTGATGAACTGTTTGTAAACTTGTCTCGGTACTTGGAAGTGTTGACTATTTTGTTTTTCATTCTAACACACGAGCTCTGTTTAATTTCATCTTCCTGTGATACATGCATATTTGTAATTTATGAACCCTTCCTTCATTCTGTATAGGAAAAATGATTTTTTTTTGAGTAGTTTCTTCCCTGTAGATACATGCTTGACTTGTTGAACTCATTTTTGAAGATGTAGTGAGAGAAATTCACTTCTTAGCATTGTTTTTTATGATACTTCTTTGCAAACCTGTAATGGTATTTGGAAAATGTTTATTGGATATTATTGAGCTATAACTGTAGATGAATACTTAGTGTTAGTAGTTCACTTCTCTTGTGATTCATTTCCTTTTTTGTAATGATAAAACTCCATCTTCATGTAGACTTGGAATGGATCTTGTACCTTCTGCTTGCAGTAGTTGTTAGTTGAAGAGTTTCTAGAAAGCATAGTGTTAGAAGCTTAACTTTTTATGATCTTCCATTGAACCTGTAGCTTTGACATTTCCATTCAGAAAGATTTTCTAGAAGCTATAAGGCTGCTCCTTTGATGTAAACATGATAGCATTCCATTCTGTATAATGAAATAGATGTTCCTTTTCTAGGAAATGAAGTAAATAGTTATTTTCCTTTTCTGAAGTTATAGTAGCAATTGTATTTTAATTTTGCATTAAAATTGTATTTTTGCTTTTCTAAAAAAGTCCATTTTGCAAGGGGAAACTCTAGAATTTTTTTTCTAGAATCCTTCTCTCTCCAGATTCTTTTGATTTGACCATTTCTTAAAGGATATGAACATCTCTCTTACTTTTCTGATCACTTGAATGAAGCTGTCCATGCTTGGCTTTACTTGATTCATCGCAACTTCTGTATGTTTCATTTGATCATGATATAAACTTAGGAGTGATGAAACATGTACTTTTCTTGACTGTTTTTATTCCTTTTGAATCTCGGATAGTTTAGAAATCATGTAGTAGCTTAAAATTCATGTATTTCGATTCTATTTTAAATCAAAAGTCAATTTTACAAGGGGAGACTCTAGCAAAATTTTCAAAAAATCTTGTTTTCTCTCTCCCTTTTTAGATTTTTAATCCTGATTTGTAAAATATGTCTTTCTTGACCCATTCTAATGCTTGATGCTTCCTATAAATCATCTTAAAATGATATTTTATCCTCATTCAGTAATTAATTCCTTCTTAACCAGTTAGACTAATTTTCATTCTATGCTGCAACCTGTTCCTACAAAACTTAGAAATAAATTAGAAATAAATAGGATTTTTGGCCTCTCTTGTATCCATGTGGTTTATTTATTCGTGTATCCTTCTTCTGCAAGTTGTTTTCCAAATTCCTTCATGTGTTATTTTTTACATCTGTTTCTTTTCCAACTACTTCAGATTCTTCCTTTTCTTAAATCAACTCCTAGCTTCATTTGACCTCCTTTTTTCAAATCTACTTCATGAAATATGCCTCTTCCTTGTTGCCATCTCATCTATATTTCTTTGTTTTCCTATTTCTTGTGTTTCTGTAATTTTTAATTACCATTAGATACATCGAATTCTGGATTTGTATTTGCTTTAGAACATGAGTATTGGAATAACATTGTACCCTGAGCTCAATTTGACAGATGCTTCTCTTGTCTTGCAAGTGTTAAGAAATGGAGATGTAAGCGGAATATGGAAGAGTTGAGATGGATATGGAAATGCTGGGGAGTGGAGACAGAAGACATAAAAGGCAATGATGGGTTCCTTTTTACTCCTCTACTCTTGTGCTTTAGCACATGCAGTATTCTCATTTCCATGAATATGATGAGTCACTTAGTCATATCCCATGGTTTGTGTGGGAAAGCTTATGATCTCTTATGAATAAAGCATTAAATTGAAATAATGAGTTGATTATCTCTTTCTGCATTCAGTTTTCTTTTGATTGTACAATGATGTAGGAAACTCAATATCTCAATAAAATGAATTAACATAAGGGATAACTTGAAGTGAATACCTGTAACTCCAGTGGATAATCATTGAACGAAATGTGTCTCTTTGTAAGCTATGTGATTATCTTAGCTTCCATTCTTCATTTTGACTCCTTTCTGCTATCTCCATTTGGACATTATTGTCACTGTTTGTCTTGTCAATTTTTTCTTGATGGAGGTAGCAGGAAAGGATTCGATTGTAATATTTTATGGCAGCATATGTAAACGTAAACTTATAAATCATAACAACTTCAATGAACATAGAGCAATAAAACTGATAGGAATCAAGATAATAATCATGAATCTGATTGTCTGAAAACTACCATTATGTCTGTTGTTCCAAAACTATACACCTGACATATTCTGCAATCTGGTGTCTTCATCTGGGATAACACAACTTTCCTTTGGGGCTTGTGTTCTCTTGCTGAGGATATTCGTGAGATTGCAGACTATGTGAGTTGTTACGTTTTTTATCAACACACATAGCTGCAAATTCCACTTAATCTCTTTCACAAATCAGAAATAACAAAAATAATTTGACAGAAATCCCTTAGCTTAGGTATACTTCACCAAAGCTGTCCATTGTAATGAAGTTTCGAGTTGCCCATTTTTGCACAAGTGCAAAAATTGTCAACAATAAGATCATAAAGAAAAATAATTGAACTTCATCTTTGGATATTTTTATATTAGAATGTTGTGAGATGAATAGTCACTCAAAATACCATGAGAATAAATGAGTTTTTGAGTGCTTCTAATGGTTTTTGATGAGGTTTTAAAATGAAAAAGAATTGATCACAAAAAGAATACTTCACCTTAGTTTTGAACTAAGAAGTAAATATTTATCATTCCGAAGTGGGATTTTCACTCAAATATTCAAGTAATTTATTCCATGGAATCTATTAGAATGAACAAAATGGTTTTTAGCTAACTAGGGAAAAAAATGAATTTTATAGAAGAAATCATCTTGTATGGATTATGAATAAATCATTGCATATATGAAGACAAGGCTAGGACAATCTTTAATATGTTATAGGTAGGAAAAATTGGGAAACATTTTTCTCATGGAATCTCTTTAAATGAGTAAAAAGTTGTTTCATGCAACTTAGGTGCCCATCGGTCAATCATGGAGTTTGGAAAAAAGGGTTGCACTTTTTAAAATTCCTTTATTCCCTTCTTTTATTTTAGTATGGGGAATATTTGGATGGAAAATCAATATTAAAAATCACTTAAAGATGTTGTGGAGATTGGGATTTGATCATGCAAAACAAAAAATGCACCCATGTTTCCAATGGATAATTTTTAGATGTGCACCAATAGCACGCATTCACACTTTTGGAGTGCAAGGAGTAGTTTATAAGTGTAAAAATTCATCATCCTCATAAAGAATGTGCATTTTTCCTAGATGGAAGTGTATGAGTATAAAAATAATGAGAACAGAAGTCAAACTTGACTCTTGGTCAAACTAAATGGAATGATATGAGAGGTGTATAACTTTAGGTGTGGAAAAACAAAAAAATTAATATAAAAAAATGAATGGATGAGATGTAAAGTACACAATATTCACTTAAGTGACTTTAAGTTGTGGACATCATCATCCTAATGAAGAATTTGAATAAAAATTAACTTTTCTCCTCCAAAATTAAAAAAATAGGATTTTCACAGGGCTTAAATAGTATATCATTTTGAATGGAAAATAGGTACAAATTCTATTAGCATCATTTTAGTTGCATAAAAATTCTTGTATTTTGAGTTTTAGGCTAAAACCTATAAATTGTCAAAATCTATGAATTATCAAAATAACCATAAGGAAGTAGCATTGTAGTTTTTTGTATTAGGGATGGTTGACATGATTAGGATGATAAAAAAAAAATTGATTATGAGGGGGAATACATGATGTTTCCTTTTAATACTTATAGTGATTCTATATCCATATTTATCTCATGTAATCCTCTTTACTGGATCAATCTTCTTTTCGGATCAAAAGACCGTGTATCATATTAAGCAATAAAAAGTTTTTTGTTCCCATAACATATCAAATTATCACATAATATTATTATGCATATACCAATAGGAAATAAATTCCTATTACTTTCACATGACTACATATGTAACACCTAAAATCATATAGAAATGGCACATGATCATTCACAAGTTGCCACTAATAAAGGGGAGACATGTATTTTGGGTGTTTCAAGTGAAATGACTGCTAAAATTTTTCATGCCAAAAAACTCTAAAAATGAAGTAAAAAATATATAATTGTTTACTTAAAATAACTAAACCTAGCTAGAAAAAGGAAAATTTCTAGCCAAAAAATAACTAAACATATTATAAAAAATAAGAAACAAACCTTAAGAGATAAATGAAAACCTAAATAAAAATATAAAAAAATAGATATTTTTTGAAATCTAGAAAACAAAATCGATGAAAGAGACAAGAAACCCTAATAAAAAATTCCATATCCTAACTAAATAACCTATGAAAATAAAAAAATATAATAATTAAAAAATAATTCCTTACAAAAAATGTACTGCCCACATCTTTTTGACAGTATTCTATCTTGATATTGATATTATTGGACTGATTTTTAGACATTTGATTATGATACATCAATCAGTAAATGATAGATTGTACTGTTATATGGATTATTGACACTATGATGTTACGTTTTTCTATGATGCACTAGATATTGATGTTATATAGTTGATATATGTTGATTTTCATAATATGGATTTACTATTGAAAAAACATGTTTTGGGATGTTTTGAGTAGAATTGTAATATTACGGATATTATGTTTAGAGTTTGACGTATTGATGGAAAATAGAACTATTAAATGTTGAATGATGACCATTGATTTTATATGCATATCTTCTCGATGTTTTAATATGGTTGAAATGAAAAAGAGGTATTTGTTGTGTGCAGGAATTTTATCACAAACATTGAAGGGGATAGGGGACCAACTAGAGAAGCATGTCGAGGGATGAGCAATGAGGCCAAAATTAACAACTTGTGTACTATTGTTTAGTGTGTGTTTTTCATGTCTTGTTTGGAAGTGTCCTATGGGGGGTTGATTTAACATATGTGGCCATGGGATGAATTATGTCCCTTTATTTAATTTTTGTATGTGTTTTGTGTATTTAAATTTGGAAAATTTGTCACTTTATTAGCATGTGTAAATCTGTGTTTATTAGACATAACCCTTCTTGTTTAGTTTAATCAAAGTAGAGATGTGAATAATAGTGATGATGATATCTTTTATTCCTTGTGTGAGTAAAATTTATGTTGATTTGGGAGTGGTTTACTCTACCCCAAGTTTAAAATTCTTATTTTGACTTTGTGGGCACTTTTGGAGACTTGTGGGACAAGCAAGAATTGTCCCATGGCTCTTAATTTTACTAAACAACCTTACATATGAGTTAGGAAGCTTAATTTGACTTCTTTGTCCATTTTTGAGTGTAAGAGAAGGAAAATCATTGCACTTTATTTCTACCCCAACTTATTATGTCCCTTGAAAGCATTGGGTGGAAGTTTGAGCCATGTGGGTTGTCATAGTCCTTGTTTGTGCATTGATGTTTATTGCTCTTGGTATGTTTGACTTTAGTGTGGGGATGGGGGATGATGAAGTGGCATCCTACATGGAGCCACCTTATCATCCTCACTTCCCATTTATATGTATTTGTGCATTTCATTTGGAATGGGGTTTACTTTCTCATTTTGCTTCTTGTGTACTTTTGGATTTTGGAGCTTTTTTAGTGCTTGGAAATTACTTAGCTTGGATTTGAAGAGGCTTGTGAAGTTTTTTATTAGATCTTGATGGAGAGGTAGGATCTCCACCATTTTATTATTATGCTACTTTGTTTGTTGTAAGAAATGTTGTGTTGTTAAAATTATTTTTGTCTTGTGATGGTGCTTGTATGGGTTGCTTGAGGAGTTGGCCTTAGATGGGTGTGTGATAAGGTCTTATGGGACCATTGGGGAGGGAAAATTTAGTTTTTGTGAGGCATGAAAATCGGTGGGAGTGTGAATGGGAGTCTTACCTATGGGGAGAGAAAAGGGATTCATGGATTTTTTGCATGTTGCAAGGGAGAAATAAGGATTTATGTGATTATTTTGTGTACTTGGAGGCTTAGGGTAAGACTCCCACTTCACTTGAGATGTATAAGGAGGTGGTATCCCATAACCCTTGCTCTATTTTATTTGATCCTTAAACTTTTGTGCGGTTGTGAAATTTGATCTTGTGAAGTATGTTCTCATGTTTCAGTTGAATGCCTTATATGTGTTTGTTGTGAAGACACATTTTTCAAGTTGTCAATGTTTCTCAATGTTCCTCATGGTTTCTTACTTGTGGCTCAGGGGCCATTAAGGGAATGAATTCTCTCCTTAATGGATTTAATGTTGGGTGGAGAGTGTTACCTACTCCCCCTTCCTTGTTTTTTTATCCCATTGTGAAGATGGAAGAAGGAAAATTTTGGAGCCACCTTTTTCATGGAGACATAATTATTGGAGACTTATAAATTTTGCATTATTGATAGGCATGTTTTAATTTATTCATATTTATACTTCCCAATAGGGTTCATTTTAATAGACCTCTTAGAAATCAGAGGTTGAAAATACCTGGTGAATATTCCTCTAACCAGTTTTAAGGGAAGGATAATTTTTTGCGGGTTGCATGCAAATTTTTTTCCTTATTTTCAAGTGATGTGATAGAAAGGCTGCAAACGCATGACAGAAGATTTGTTGTCACACAGCAACAAGTTTTTTGTTACACAACAACAAATCTATTATCACGCATTTGTATCTTCTGCCCTCTTGTCACGCATCAAAAAACTCTTTGTGTGACACATCAACAAACTCTCTGTCGCACATTTGCTACCTCCGTAATCTTGTAGCGAATCAAAAAACTCTCTGTCGGGCATCTGTAGGCTTCACCCCCTATCATGTGTCAAATAACTATCTATCATGCATCTATAGCATCTACCTTCCTATCATACATTTACTGTACTTGATAATACATATTCCCCCAGGTGGTATGAGTGAGCTAGTAGTGTTATACATGGTGAATAATCTAGGATTATATAGGGGATAGTTTCAAGGGTAGGTGAAGCCGACCCCTAAAAAAAATTAAACTATATTTTTTAGGCGAACAAGTCACTGACCCATGCCATAAAATTAGCCTTTTAAAATTTTTCAAAAATGGAATATTCTCCATATTAAGAATATTTGCCACTAAAAAAACCCCTGCTTCCTACTTGATTGGATGACTTAAAATTCTAAAATTGCAAGAAATTTTTTATATCTGATTTATTTTTTTAATTTGTGAACTCTTCATAGATTGTTGTGTGAGGAATGTGCCTTTAAAATGTATTAATATTATGAAAAGGGAATTACAAATTTACTACATGTCTTAAAAAGTAGAAATATTGAACATGTCCTAATTTAAGAAGTTTCATTTCTTTTAATATGATAAATTTCCATTTCTAATAATATTGTGAAGTTTATTAAAATTTATGGTTGTTAAATATAGTTTTCATTTATATTTAATGAAAGAAATGAATTAGTTACATTTTTTAGCATTTAGGCAAAATAAGTAGTCGTTGACAAACCTTGCTAAGAAGAATGATCTCCTCTTTAGCTATAGTATAGTGAATGAAATATCTCATTAATTTTGTTTTCAAAAGTTTATATTTAAGAGAATACATAGAGAGCTTCCAAGCTTCTTGACTTGTGTTTACTACCCTATAAATTTTGATTTTGTAAATACACAAAAAAATAGATAAATATCCTTGTGTTGGTATCCAAATTGATTCTCCTGCAGGGGCCAAGCAGCATTACGGAACTGGAAGGATGCTCAAGGAAAGATGGACCATGATATTAGTCATTTTATAGCTGGGGATGGGATTCATCTGACTCTTTGTCACTCGAGCGGTTGAAAAATTGATAGCAACTTGCTGAGGTCTTGATGTGCCCCCACTACTTTACACCATGCCTTTAACCAGGGTGACAGGACCCGTTATGTAACCCACATTGGTGAAGGACATCGAGAGATCCTTCCTTGTGTAATGTTAATGAGAACCTTGAGGAAATATGAGCAATACAACACAATCTAACTCTCATGAGTTTTCATACTAGAGAGTGGACATGTTTCCTTTACAAAGGTTCGGGTTACTAAAGATAGTAAATGAATCCTAATTGTCCCTACATACTTTGGCAATGGAATTTGTTCATTTGTGGATACATAGTACAAATAGCGGTAGTTCGTGTACGATTTGACATTTAAGAAATTTATTTGTCAAAAGTTGAGCAAGATAGAATAGATTATATAAAATATTTGAGAGCATTTACAAAAATTGGAAAACTTAGACAAAAATGCTTCAAAATTGCCAAGGTATTCCTTCAACCATAAGGTGTGCATCAATGGACACCCAAAGATGCATGGTTTCACACACTCTTCAAGAATTCAAAACAAAGGCTCATGCTAAAGACTCAATTAAATGCTAGCAATCTCTGGTTCATCATTCCTAAGATACATTCATACGCTTACAAATAATCTTTATCAAAATGGTGAGAGTAAAGTGATATTAAATTATTTATTTCATTACCAGATGAAGGCTCCTCTCATAATGAAATTACAAATGGCACAATACTGACACACGAATGAGATCTTGTGTGACTTAGAGATATTTTAAAATAATATTGCAACAGGAACATGAAAAACCTATTTTAAACAATTATGAAATAAAATTAGACACAATAATGCACATGATCAACACAGAGTCATTCAAAGTTCATCACATTCATCAGTAGGGGAAACTTTCTTAAACAATCTAATAGCCTATCAATGCCTATACACTTTGAACCACCTTGACCCGATTGAATCTAAAAACACAGGGAAATGAACTGGTCTCTCGGATAACCTCTTGGGAATATGGTTTCTCTCAAAATTTCTTAGAAAAATTAACCTCCGACCATTTGCAAGATTAATATCATTACATTTATACAATTCACTCACTCATTCATCCCAAATTTTCCCCCTAAAAAGAATAATATTCGAGGAATCCTTTACTTGATACAAAATTACACCCAAAGCTAGCAGGTGGATAAATCATAAACTGATCATGTTTCTCAGACCCTCAACTATGATTGGGATGCGATATCATAATTTTTTATAGTATTATTAATCATTTTTTCATTTTGTTTTATGAGAAATCCACTTTTTAATCATTTTTAGGTGGCTCCATATGGCTGGATCTGACAATAAATCCTTTTCACCCTCAAGAATACACCTTGAAAAATGAGTGCCCTCACATGGATGCCTGCATTTTTGTACTGCATGTCTAATTCAGCCAAGTGCAAAGAAGAGTCAGGGGAATCCTCCACATGTTTCCTTGGTGCAACTACAAAGGTCAAGTCCAGAGGTAGGTTTGCAAATGAGCGTGCTCCTTCCACATGTTCAAGACCCTAGATAATTACATCGGTTGCTGAAATGTTAGAGTATGGGAAGCCCAAAAGTGGAGACACCAAACAAGCACGGGCTCAACACGTGTCCCAGGCCTTATAAAGTTTCTTGAGAAGTCTAAGTATAGAGAGGAGCCAATGAAATCCTCCACATGTCTCCTTGGAGTGACTCCAAAGGTCAAATCGAGAGGTGAATCCTCAAATGAGTGCATAACCTCTATGTGGAAAATATTTGAGATCAAATGCGCCAAAAAATTTAAAAATGCTATCGGCACCCGTCTCTCTGCTTCTAACTTTTGATGTGGGCCCCATCAGAGTCACAACTCAATTTTATACCTTTAAATAATTTGAAAACAAAGCTTAGAAACTCTAAATTTCTCCACCAACCCACTTCCTTGCTTTGAATTTTCAAATGCTGACTCAAACATGTGACATATCTTTGTCCCCTACGGTGTTGCGGATCAATTTATAACTTTGCCCATTTTTCACATAAAGGGAAAAAATCTTCAAAATGTTCTGACGATCCGCCTCTCTAAATTTTCCTTTAAAAATGACCACATGTCCATCTTTAGGGTCAAAGTATGAATTTTTCCCTACCGCTTCATGCTTGTTTAATAACCAATTAGATACTATCGGGGCAGCAGGGCTAATTTGGTATTTTTTACAAATGTGACATGAGTGAAAAGTTTCACCAAAAAGACCCATTGGGTTGCATCCAATCAAAAAGGACCATGTTTCCATGGATTTTGGGACAAAAATTGATAGGAAAAACATGACTATGGAAAAATATAAGGAAGGGGAAACCTCAAATTCACACCCAAATTACAAATTATTTCTCATGGACAGAGAAATGGAAAACAAAAAATGGACTTAATGTTATCCTCGACCAAAGGAAAGGATTAACCATGGTAACCAAATTAAGGAAAATATTTAACACGTCAATATAGGGAGACAGAGAACACTTGAAACCATGTGGATAGAGCTGTTTTGAACAAATAGGGAGAAATTAAATTTACAACCAACATCAGGTCTGACTCGAGGATGGGCACTCCCTGTGAGTTCCAAAAGAACAAAAAACCAGACCATGTTCCAAAAATCCATTAGGCAACAGAGTCAAAAGCAAGCTTGTAGAGTATAATTACTTAACCAAATCCCCCAAGATGAACTAAGAAACCAATAAAAAATCGTCACCAAGGACCAGGAAAAACTGAAACAAAAAAACATGAAAACAAAACAAAAACAAAATACTATACATTGTACAATTTTGCATGTATTGATTCTAAGAAATCATTCACGGAAATGTTTCAAGTGCTAAAACTAACAGGAAACTCAAGAAATTTCCCATCTAAGTATTTTAGGGAAAAGGTGTGCTCTCCAATCTGAATGTCAATAGAATAAGTTCCCATCCATAATGCATCAAAATTTCCATGCTTTCCCTTATCCTCATGTCTTCTATCCCATAGTAGCACTAGATATCCCACACTAAAAGCTCTTGGATTCACCTTTTTATCAAATAGCTTCTTTAATTTCTCCTTGAACTTCACATGTGTTTGGTGGGACTCTCTTGTCTTCTCATCCAATTCTACAATTTGATTTATATGAGCATCATAGGGATTGACCTTCTGGTCCTCTAATTGCTGGATAAATTAGTAAGAAGGTCATTACATATGCAGGGGAAGTAGAGCTTGAGTTCCATATACCAATTCAAATGGGATTTTCCAATATCTCTTTTAACAGTGACTCTATTAGCCCAAACAACAAACTTCAACTGCTCACCGCACTTCTGTTTGTTTAATTCTAAGGTCCTTTTGATTATCTTTAACAAACTCTATTTTCTTGGTTCTGCTTGTCCATTACCTTGGGGATTATAATATGAAGCATATGCTAAATTGATCCCATACTCATGACACATAGTTACCAGAGATTTGGCTCAAAAATGCATAATATTGTCAGCAACTATCTTAGTAGGCACTCCAAACCTGCAAATTATATGATTCAGAATAAAGTCCATAACAATTTCATGGTTATATTTCTTGGTAGAGATTACCTCCACCCACTTGGTGAAATAATTAGTTGCCACCAATATCCAGTTATGGCCTACACTAAAAAAATCTTAAATCTCACCAATGAAGTCCATTTCCCACTACTTAAATGGGGCTTCAATTGACACAGACTGCAAATGGAGGAACCCTGAAGCTTTCAATCTTCTTGAAAAATGTTGACAACTATCACACATTCTTACCAGCAGAGTTGTATCTGTAATAAGAGTTGGCCATCAGTAACTAACCCTTAATATCTTATGGGTTGTGACTCTACTAGCAAAATTCCCTCCACAAACTCATCCATGGAAATCATCAATTATTTTCAGGGATTCATCTTCAATGATACATCTCAGAAGCACTCCCTCAGGGTTCTTCCAAGCTAACCCATAATCAGTGATGATGTACTTCTGGGAGGCTAACTTAAGTGCTCTCTTTTGATTCTTGCTTAGATACTCAGGGTACTGTAGATGTTTGAGATAAATAATAATATCCTTTTACCATTCATAATTTTTCACTTTTTCAAGAATATTCAATATTTCTTTCTCAACCTCATTTATCTCAACTATTTACAAGTCGCTTTCTACCATTAGTTTTTCTAGTCCTAATCCTCTAACCAATTTTGTATCTGGATGTCCATATCACATTCCTGCAATTTATTTTCCCATCGGCATCCTTTACTTGAGATTTCCATCTCTGATAAGATATCGTTGGCCATGGTATGGGGAACATAAGCTATAACCTTAGAGCTCAAAATATATGGCCTAAATATTTTTGTGGCTTTGACCAAAGAAAGGGCCTATTTCTCCATGATAGTATACTTCAACTTTGCCCCTTGTAAAGCTTTACAAAATAAAGCAATTGGCCTTTCAGCTCCTTCATTATCCCTTTGTAACAACAAAGATGCAAAAGTATTTTCTGAAGCAAAGGAAAACATTTAGAAATCCTTTTTATAATCAGGAGCTACTAAAACATGGGCATTCTTAAATGCTTCCTTAATCCCAATAAAGTCTTGAATAGTTACTTCTTCCCATCTGATACTCCAATTCTTCTTCAACATACTGGTTATTGGGAGAGTTAAATAAGCAAAGTTGGAAATAAATCTACTAATAAATATAATTTCCTTGAAAAAGGATTGAATTCCCTTTTTTGGTTCTTGGGATAGGAACTTTGCTAATGTCTTCCACTCTCTCAGGATCAATCACTACTCCTTCTTTTGACACTATATGTCCAAGAAACTTCTCCTTTTGAACCCCAAAATGGCATTTCTCTGGATTTAGTGACATACCATACTCCCTACATATTATTAACATATTTTCTAAATATTACAGGTGATCACTTACTTTTCTTGAAAATACCATCACATCATCCTAATACACAACAATGAAGTCATTTATATATCCTAAAAATGCTACATCCATTGCTCTTTTAAAAGTGGCTCCAACATTCATCAAGCCAAACGATATTCTAACATACACATAAGTTCCCCATGGAGTGGTGAAAGTGGTTTTCATCCTCTCTGATTGCTTCACAACCACTTGGTGACACTTAGAAAAACTATCCAGAGTAGATAACAATTATGAACCTGTGACCAATTGTAACACGTTATCCATATTTGGCAAGGGATAGTTGTATTTAATTGATGCCTTATTTAAATTTTTGAAATCAACACACAATCTTATATCCCCATTTTCCTTTTAAACAGGTGCACAGTTTGCTACCCACGATGAGTATCTTGTAGGGTATATAATTCTGCCATCCCTTAAATTTTTCAATCGCTCTTGCATTTTTGAGGAAATGAGGTGATTAATGGTTGTTTGTTTGTGTCTAAAAGGCTTAGAATTAGCTTCCATGGGTATTTCATTTTGAGAAAGGTCTTCCCTATATGCTTTCAACTCTGAATATGACCAAGCCAATCAGTCCTGGTACTTTTTTAGTAGTTGGACATATGACTACTTTCCATATCTGTTCAAGTTGCTTCCTAGCCATATTCTCCTTGGCTCATCATGTGTTCCCAGGTTATATTCCTCAACATCCCTTGAGGCTAACATGTGTCTATTAATAATGCAATCACCATTATAAAAATTTGGTTCTCGTGCGACCAAACCTCTTGGTATAGTATTGGTTTTCAATTGAATAATGTCCTTACCAAACAGAGTATATTTTCCATCATTTACAAAAACCATTGGTTCCTAGTCCATACATTGATTGGAAAATTCCCCTTCATTCTGTAGAAACTTTTAGACCTCAACATCATCTTTAAACACCTATCAGTGCTTGATATTTTTAGGGATAGACGACCTGGACAATATTTCAACATCATATTCACAATAGGGAGACATTGTACAATTTTCAAACCTAGAACCTAATACTGCCAATTTTTTTTCTACAGTATTATAGCTCCTATCATGATGTAATATATTGAAGGAATCAAACATTTCAATGAAGTCCCAAACTACATCCTTATACTGTTTCATTTTTTTATTCTTTGTAGCATATAACTTTCTAAGTTGTTTGATTATCAAATTTGAATCTCCTTTAACAACAATGTCCTTGACACCATATTTCCATGCAATCCTTAGACCCAAGAGTAGTGCTTCATACTCAACAATATTTTTTGTGCACTCAAAATTGAGTTTAAAAGAAAAACTAAACTCCTCTTGTCTTAGAGATATCAAAACAACACCAGTGCCATTACTAGATCTAGAAAAATCCCCATCAAACATTAGGGTCTAAGGAGAACCAACCTACTCAAGAGACATTCGCTTATCAATTTTATTCTCACAATTAGCATATCTCATGAAGTTTGGGACATCGACACATGTGTATAATACTTCATAATAAGCATTGTTAGGGTCCGCAATAATATGTAACATTTTATTCTCACCGTGTAACTTCACAAGGTTCCCCTCAATTGGTATGGTTTCATAAGACATATCCTTTTGCACACTTCCACCAACACTGCCTGCCCACTTTCTAAATAGTAACATCCCCCATTTATTAGGACAGTCAACAATAACCATAGTCATGGTTAAGCACATTCGTGGAAAAGCCACCAATTGCACTAGTAACCCTTTGACATACCCTATTACTCACACCTATCTTGAATCCATGGAAGTACATTTCCCAAAAGATGTCATTACCTTGATATATAACTCATTCATTACCTCAAGAGGAATTACATTACATCAGGCTCCTGAGTCAACATGTCTTTAATAATCAAATTGGTAAAAAATGGATCCACATTAAGCTAAGAGTCAACCATATAAGTTCCCAAATATAACTTTGATGATTCACCCAGTTCCTCCAATGCTTGTGGTATTTCTGATTCTGTAATAATGGGAGGAACCTCTATACTATTAAAACTTTTTTCCCTAAGTAATCTTTTCTTCCTTAAATCCCAAATATTTGAATGCCCATTTCATATACTCAGGGATCCTAAGTAATTCAATAATGGGAAGAGTGACCTTGATCTGACTCAAGATTTGGGCTATGTCACAAGGAACATATTTGGGTAGGGTAGTATTAGGAGGGATATTCACAATTTCATCTGATATTATAAGAGTTTTCAGAGTCTTGGCATGGACAAGAGCACAGGTTTTGTTTGGGGTATATTTACGGATATTATAGGAGTATCTTTCTTAGGGGTCTCTTTAGGGATAATGGTGAGGATTGGAACTTTTGGCTTGGCTTGTGGACCTCCCCCTTTGATAGGCTTACTTCTAGTGTTATGTTCTTTCTCCTAGGCAATAATTGCATTTATTAATAGTTTCTTGTCCTCTTCGGAAGGGATACCTCCATCATACTATTTAATCATCAAAGTCCTTAAGTATTAAAAATCATGATTGGGAACATAATATTCTTATCAAATTAAAAATCATTAATGGGAGGAAGAGGCAATACCCGATGGATGAAATCCCAAAAATCTTCAATAGTTCTACCACTTATGAATTCAGTTGAGGTTTCCCCCTGTTGTGATTTTGCAGGGCATTCCATCATGCACACATCATCATCTGTCTCATCAACAACAACTTCCTCAACTTCCTGATCTACATCACATGGGGAGTGTGGTAGGAAAAAAATATCACACCACTCAATAACATTGGCCTCCTCCATAACAGTAACCCAGGCAGTCAAAGGATCAAGAACCAATATATTCTCCCTGGGTTGAGGATGTTTATTACCTGATCCCATGATTCCTTTCCCTCTTTCATTTGGTCTGTGATCACCTCTAGGATAATTTCCAAACCTCTCCTGACCATGTGGCTTAAGCTGACCCTGAGAACTTTTACCTATCCCTTTTACTGCTCTGGCGAGTTTATAGGATATTTCTTTAATCGCTCCCACCAAATTTTTTACAACCTCCTCCAAATATACAAATTTTCTTGACTGAGGTTTTTCAAGATTGATCAACTTAACACCTTCCATCTTAGGAGGATTTCCAATTGCTTTTATATTATTCTCTATTTGTAAGGCCATGGTTAAATCACGCCTCAATGTTCCTGGGTTCTTATCTCTCAAGTAATAAGCAACCTTGTTATCAAAAGCATCAAAATATTTTATCAAACAAAAAACATCACTTGGCCTCAGGATTACAGGTAGCCTATTCAAGGTCTTATTGAACCTAGTATTGAAGTCATGAACATATACATTTTGATTTTTCTTTATATTTTCAAATTTAGATAAAAAGAACCTGGGATCTGTCTTATCCCCATGCTGAAATCTAAAGGTAATTTTCATCTCGGTTCATAAATCTATTGAATTATCTAGTAAAGCCTTGTACTAGTCACGTGCATCCTCCTCGAGAGTATGAATAAATAGTTTTATATACAATTCTTTGATCATATTGACAAAGAGCTTTAAATTTTGCTCACCAGTGATGGCATTATTACCTTGAAATTTTGGCAACCTATTTCTGACATCGTATGGCACTATATTAGGATATCCATTCATACCTCTAAAATCTATAGATCCAAAAGTGTTGAAAAAAAATGGAGATCTTGGTGGAGGTTGGGCCATATTTCCTTGAGGGGGTGATCTTACAAGAAAAAAATAATGATAGGGAACAATGGGTCTTTGGAGAACATGAATATGATTCTCAAAATATATATTTTGTAATGACTTAGCTTCTTGGACAACCTTATCAACCTTGGAAGAAATAGGGGAAAACAGAGAAGCACACTTTTCAAACACAAAAGATGGCCCCTCTCTAGTTGAGAAAATCCAATTTACATAAATATTACCTGATTCAAAATCACTTGAAGACGTATGGTAATCTTCAACCATAGATTGGTCACCATTCAAGACTGATATCTCCTTTTTTGATTCTTGATCTCTAACAACTTTCCAGAATTGCTTTCCTTAAAAAAATATTCTTTTCCAAGCTCTGGAAACAACTTTCTAGCAGGGTACCTAATGATGATAGATCTTTTTCCCTTTAGATTTGCACAGATTAGTGACATATCTCACTTGACATTGGTTAAGGCACTAATAATCTTTAAAATTTCAAATCAACAAGG
Source organism: Taxus chinensis (assembly GCA_019776745.2). Taxonomy (NCBI): domain Eukaryota; kingdom Viridiplantae; phylum Streptophyta; class Pinopsida; order Cupressales; family Taxaceae; genus Taxus; species Taxus chinensis. The sequence goes on along the minus strand of CM034147.1, from coordinate 724,982,612 downwards.
ATTCTCCACTAAGGATTTTCATCTTTGTGCGGATAAAATATAAGTAACCTACCAAGTGTCTATCAATACCTAATTTGTGCAAAGCTTAAATGATTTGACCTTCCATTACCCAAATTTATCACTATTGATGTAAATTTAATGCAATAATCACTAGAAATTGGAAATATTACACAATGAGCATGAAATATTGCACAAATCTTATAGATCTCAACAAAGGATGATATTAAAAAAATGTATTTTTACTTAACTAATGTAAGAAACATTACCAAGGTCAATATATGTATGCATTTGTAAAAATATTCCTCGGAAACAATGCCAATTTGGTGTTGGTATCCAAATTGATTCTCCCACAGGGGCTGAGTAGCATCATGGAACTGGAAGGATGCTCAGAGATAGATGGACCATGATATGAGTTGTTTTGTATCCAAGGATGGGATTCGTATGACTCTTTTTCACTCGAGAGTTGGAGAAATGGATAACACCTCACTTAGGGCTTGATCTGCCCCCACTACTTTAGGTTGTGCCTTCAACCAGGGTGAGAGGACCCGTTCTGTAACCCGTGTCAGTGAAGGACATCGAGAGCTCCTTACTTGTGCAATGTTAATAAGAACCTTGAGGAAATATTATCAATACAACAAAATCTAACTCTCGTGAGTTGTCATACTAGAGAGTGGAGATGTTTCCTGGATAAATTTTCAGGTTACTAAAGATAGTAAATGAATCCTAATTGTGCCTACATAATTTGGAAATGGAATTTGTTAATTTTTGGATACACAACACAAACAGGGGTAGTTCGTGTAGGATTTGACATTTGAGAAATTTATTGGTGGGAAGTTAAGCAAGATAGAACAGATTATGTCTGATCCTTTGAGAGAATTTTTAAAAATTGGAAAACTCACAGATAGAAATGCTTCAAAATAGCCAAGGTATTCCTTCAACCAGAAGGTGTGCATATGTGGAGGCCCAGAGATGCACGGTTTCACATACACTTTGAGAATTCAACACAAAGGCTCATGCTAAAGACTCAATTAAATGTTAGGAATCTCTGGTTCATCACGCCTAAGATACACTCATAGGCTTACAAATAATCTTTATCAACATGGTGAGAGTAAAGTGATTTTAAATTTTTTATTTCATTACTAGATGAAGTCTCTTCTCATAATGGAATTGCAAATTCAAAAATACTGACACATGGACGAGATCTTGTGTGAATCATAGAGATTTTAACATAAGATTGCAATAGGATTAAGAAAAAACTATTTGAAATAATTCTGAAATAAAATAAGACACAATAATGCACATGATCAACATAGATTCATTTAAAGTTCATTAGATTCATCGGTAGGGGAAATTTTCTAAAATAATCTTAGAGCATGTCAATGGATGTACACTTGCAACCACCTTGACACGACTAAATATAAAAACACAGGCAAATGAACTGGTCTCTCAGATGCCTCTCAAGAAAATGGTTTCTCTCAAAATTTCTTAGAAAAATTAACTTCCTGACCATTTGAAAGAGTAATCTCATTGTATTTATACAATTCACTCGCTCATTCATCCAAAATTTCCCCCCGAAAAAGAAAAATATTTTAGGAATGCTTTTGTTGTTACAAATTTGTCTCAGAAAGTGATGTTTAACAAATTTACACCCAAAGTTGTTAGGTGGATAAATAATAAACTCATAACATTTCTAACACCCTCAACTATGACTAGGATTCCATATCATAATTTTTTATAGTATTCTTAATCATTATTTCATTATGTCGTGTGATAAATCCCCTTTTTTAACATTTTTCAGGCGGCTCCATATGGTTGGATCTGACAAACAATCCTTTTCACCGTCGAGAATAAACCTTAAAAAATGAGTGCCCTTGCATGGATGCGTGCATTTGTGCGTTGTGAGTCGAAGTCGACCAAGTGAAAAGAGGAGTCAACGGAAGCTCCACATGTTTCCTTGGCACAACTACAAATGTGAAGTCTAGAGGCAGGTTTCAAAATGAGCGTGGGCCTTCCATGTGTTCAGGACTGTAGAGAATTACATCGGTTGCTAAAAATTCAGAGTATTGGAAGGCCCAATAGAAGCTTCCACATTTTTTTTTGTTGCAACATTCAAAGATTAGATTTTAGAGGGGGGACCTCAAGTGAGCACAAGATTTACACATGCACTAGGTGCAAAAAAGTTGCCTCAGTCATTGAAAAAGTCTTAGTATAAAAAGGAAGCCAGCGGAAGCCTCCACGTGTCTCTTAAGCACATTTTTCATATGGATATCAAATGCGGAGACCCCAAACAAGTGTGGGCTCAACACGTGTCCCAAGCCCTAGAAAGTTTCTTGAGAAATCTAAGTATAGAGAGGAGCTGGCAGAAGCCTCTACATGTCTCCTTAGCATAACTCCAAAGGTCAAACCAAGAGGTGAATCCTGAAATGTTTACATACCCTCCACGTGGAAAATATTTTAGTTGAAATGGGCCGAAAAACTTCAAAATGCTTTGGCGACCCACCTCTCCACTTCCAAAATTTGATGTGGGCCCCATCAGATTCGCAGCTCACTTTTATACCTTTACATGATTTGAAAAGAAAGCTTAAAAACTCCAAAGTTATTCGCCAACCCTCTTCCCCACTTTGAATTTTCAAATACTGATTCAAACATGTGACATCACTCTATCCCCTATGGGGTTGTAGATCAATTTATAACTTTACTCCTTTTTCACAAAAAGGTAAAAATATTCAAAATGTTCCAATGATCCGCCTCTCCACCTTTTTCTTGAAGAATGGCCACATTTCCATCTTCAGGGTCAAAGTAAAAATTTTTCCTTGCCACTTCATGTTTGTTGAATAACCAACTAGATATTATCAGGGTCGTGGGGCCAATTCATTGGTTTTTACAAATGTGACAAAAGTGATGAGCTTCACCAAGAAAAATCATTAAGCCACATCCAATCAGAACGGAACATGTTTCCACGGATGTTGGGACAAAAATTGACATAGAAAACATGACTATGGAAAAATAGAAGGAAGGCAGAAACCCCGAATTCACACCCAAATTACAAATTATTTCTCGTGGGTAGAGAAACAGAAAAAAATATATGAACTTAATGTGATCCTCGACCAAAGGAAAGGATTGACCACAGAAACCAAATGAAGGAAAAAATTTCATGCCTCAATACAGGGAGACAGAGAAAACTTCAAACCATGCAGACGGAGATGTTTTGAACAAACAGGGTGAAATTAAATTGAGCACCAATACGTTGTCTTAATTTTTGCATTATATGTTATTACATACTTTTATTTAGTATATACATTAAAATTAAGACTAATATTAATATGTAATTACTAGTAAATTTGTACAGATATATTATATTATACACATTTAATTATAATATATATATACATACATATATATATATATATATATATATATAGACAAACAAAGTAGTGGGATTTTATTTTTTTATAGTATAAATTTTTAATACTTAAAATATATATAAAAAGAATTTTTCATATGTAAATTAATGCCATTAATAAATGGGCGAGTGTTTTTGTATGAGGCATCATGTTCTAAGATAGGTTGGTGGTTAGTATTAGATTTTGGGATGTAGGTTGGGGGAGACGGAACCACCCCCACCCCAACCCATATTAAGGTTCCCCCTCCCCCAAACCACCAATATTTTTTATTAAAACAAACAATAGGTTGGAGCTGAGACCCCACCAAACCTTTAAAACTTGTGCAGAATTGGTTCTAGTGCTTGCGGCTTGTGTAAAAAGGTTTGGCCGCTACCCATGGTTGGGAACTTAGGTGATATATATATATGTATGTATGTATGTATGTATTTTTGCTTGTATAAATATTTCCTTAATGAAATAAAATCCTCAGTATTGTTATTTATAATTTTAGATGTTGGGTAGTTGAAAAAAATAAGACAATGGGTAAATGCATTCATACATATATGAATATATTTATAATTATACAAGAGGTTTATTGTGTAGATATAATCTCAAAGGAAAATAAAAAAGGATGTAAATATTACAAAATATAGATCTATTGGAGATATGAAAATTACCCAAATGGGTATTCTATTAAATATTTCTTACAATAGATGAGTAATGAAACTTGTAAACCCTTGAAATGGGTAGAATAGAAAAACAAATAAATAAATAAAATAATAAGGGTTTGGGATGTGTATAAACGTCCCCAAGCTTGACCCTAATCATCCATGGCTTCCTTCTCCTCAATCCTCCCTTAACCTACAAAAGAAAACAAAGAATGAATGAAATGAACAAAAGAGAAAAGAATAAAATCCTTCCTTAATGATTTTTAGGTTTAGTTTGAATTTCCCCATCCAATGGTCCATATTGGTTTCATCTAAGGGCTAAGATTGTTCCCCACAAAATTTAGGTGGGGTTCGGTGAGGTGATTATTTGATCACATGGGCCTCCCTTTTGAATGGGGCCACTTGTGTGGGTTGTAAGTTAATTAAATTGTTTGTATTTTCTTTAACTTATTTTTAGTAGCTTTTTTCCCTTAAATGTATACTCATCATTGACATTTTAGATTTGAATTTAATAATTGTGTAAATGGGAGAACTTTTAGACCTTGGACTTTAATTAATGAAGTATTGTTTGATTATGGACACCAATGTATTAAATTAATTTAGGATTAATCGAAGGAAATATTTTAGAGCCAAACATAGAATTAATCAATTATTTTATCTAGCATTATGATTTATTTAATTTGGTGATCATCTCTTATTAACTAAGTGTTTGGCTTAATGTTACATTCATCCTTTACCAAAAATAAATTTATTCCATAATTTTACTATTATAATCTATGTTTGGTTTTTGGTTTCATGTTGGAAATTTTGTAGGTGTTACATTTGGTATCATAGTTATGGGTTCAATGCTTGGACCCTGGGAACATGTAAAAAACATGACAAAAAAAAAACTTAACGCAAATTTAAACCTAGTACACACAACTATGTAAGATGTTTTAAAACATAGAAATTTTAGAAAATTGAAAACAAAATCTTAGATGATTATAAACTAACTCTTGCCTTGTTTTATACAGAAGGCACAAACCAGATGAGGGGTTCCTACACATGGACCTAGATCTACCACCCCTAGATCAGGAAGTAGCCACTATCTTACCCCATATAATGTAGATGTTACATGAGTTTAATGCCACCATATGTGGAGGATTGATAGATGGGTGACCTAACAGTCATGAAAGGGAACCATCAGTAGAGGCTCGTGTGCCTTCACATCACATTGTAGAGGAGAGGGCATTGAACTCCCACATGGATTTAGTTAGACAAGATTCACCTCTTAGAGAGATTAGACATCGAATTTTGATGCATAGAGGCAGGTCTAGGATCCCTAAACTGAGAGTTAATCATGTAGAGAGGTCTACAGGGTGACAGTCATCTGCAGCAGAACACATTAGAGAGATACTAAAGTTGTATCCACCTCATTTTTTTAGAGACAGAGGATGATTTTAGGCCAACGTGTTTTTGGTTATCTTGAGTAGATGCTTCAAGTTATGCCTTTGTTCTAGAAACATAAAATCTCATGTTGTCATCCATCTTCTGAGAGATGTAGCCAGAGTATGGTGGAAAGATTGAGGAGTAGAAGCTCCACGTAGATTCTAAGATAGTCACTTGGGAGCTCTTTGATGAGCATTTCAAGAGTAGATATATTTCAAGGAAGTTCATTAAGCAGCAGATTGATGAATTCCATGATCTACGATAGGCCTCCATGATGGTAGCAGAGTATGAGGGATGGTTCTTGGATCTACTTCAGTATCTAGATTACATGTCAGATGACTAGGTTTGAGGTCATAGGTTAATCAGGGGTCTGAACTTGGAATTATGAGAGGTAGTGAACATTCATTGCCCACAGACATTATCAAAGGCTGTGGAGAAGGCCTATATTACAAAGGAACCTAGGGGGAAGACTCAATAGGCATGTGATAGAGTGAGGAGTCCTATACATCAACTATAGGACAATAGGTCGAGGAGATCAGCTCCTCCTATTCGTAGTGGACACACCTCAACATAGTCTTTCTTTTAGCCTCCTCCATCTCCTGCTCAGTAATAGCAGACTGGACTGCCCTTTCAATCTGGATAGTGCTATGATACTAAGAGAGGGCTTAGTATGGGACCTCTAGCTAGGGTTCCAAACAGGACAAATTCCCCACCACAGTACCCACAAATATCCAAGTCCAGATCATTAGGTCCTTCAGCACATGCTACTGGGCCACCTAGAGGACTATCTATAAATTTGAAAGGACTAAGCACTTTTTATGGATACAACATGCACAAAAATCATTATAGAGATTACCCTCAGAACCCTTTGAATTAGGGTAAGGCACCTATTTTTGAGCCTACAGTTGGTGACATGTCTACGAGCCATAAGATATATGCAGCGGTAGACAACTGCCAGGTAGAGCACTAGGGCATAGTAATAGAAACCACAGGTAGTTTTGGTGTATTTCTATCCTTATTTTATTTGACTCAGGCTCATCGGATTGTTTTGTTTATCTATCCTTAGTAGAACATTATAGGTTGGTGGTAGCTAGGCAGGGTCTTAGTTAAGACGTTGAGATTGATTTTGGAGAAAAGGTCTCAGTTGACTCCTTAATCAAGGAGTGTGTAGTGGACCAATGACCCTTTACCACTACTTTGTACCTTCGCATCCTTCCCTTGGGATATTTTGGTTTTATTTTGGGCATAGATTTTTTTTCCAAACATAGAGCTAGAGTTGATTGCTATAGTAGGATTATATCTTATGCAGATGATTTGGGTGTGGATTACATTATAGTAGGAGTCAGGAGACCCATCTCGATCTATACTATTTCTGCTATGCAGCTGAAGTGGTTTTACACGAAGGGGTTTTCTTTTGTATGTTATTACTATTAGTGATAGGTCAGAGGATGAGGCTAGTGGACCATCATTTGATGATCATCCCATTTTTTAGGAGTTCTAGGATGTGTTTCTTAGTGAGCTATAAGGGATGCCTCCCCTGCATGAGATATATTTTCACATTGGTTTGGTTCTAGGAGTGGAACCTATCTCATGCGCTCCTTATAGGATGACCAAACATGATCTATATGAGCTTAAGTTATAGCTTGAGATCCTTCTCGAGAAATTCCTAATCCATCCTAGTGTATCCCTTTGGAGTACACCAATGATTTTTGTGAAGAAGAAGGATGGATCCTTGCATTTGTGTGTGGACTATCGTCAGTTGAAAATAGTAATGATCAAGAATCATTACCCCCTTCCTTTCATTGATGATTTGTTTGATCAGATGAAGGGGGTCACTATATTTTCTAAGATAGATCTTAATTCATGATACCATCAGCTGAGGATTGCAGAGGTAGATATCCACAAGTCATCTTTCCACATAAGGTATGGCCACTATGAGTTCACAGTTGTGCCATTCAGTCTTATGAACACCCCTGCAATGTTCATGAGTCTAATAAATTGGGTATTTTGTACTCATGTTGCTTGATGACATCCTAATATTCTCATGTATACATGAGGAGCACGAGGATCACCTTCAACAAGTTTTGTAGTGTCTTTGTGAGGAATAGATTTACGGGAACCTGGATAAGTGTGCATTCTTTTAGTCAGAGGTGTAATATTTAGGTCACGTAATTTTTGGGGAATGTATCACAGTCAATCCTTCCAAGATTAGATCCATTATGGATTTTCCAGCACCTACAAGTGTGAATGAGGTGCCCAATTTCATGGGGTTGGCAAGATACTACAGGATATTTGTTCACAACTAATCTTGAGTTTCATACCCCATCACTTCCCTTCAGCAGAAAGAAAATAAGTTCTTCTTGTGAGATAGATGTAGTTCCTTATGACATCACCTATTCTTTTAGTGCCAGACCCTCAAGGTGATTTTTTCGTCTACACAGATGCTTATTTGGTAGGCTTAGGAGGTGTGTTGATGGAGAAGGTTCATGTTATAACTTTTGAGTCTAATAAACTCAAGGATTATGAGCTCAATTATTAGACTCGTGACCTTGAGCTTGTAGTTTTTGTTCATGCCTTGGTTCAATGGAGAAATTTTCTTCTTAGCTAGAGATTTATACTCAGGACTGATCACTTGAGTCTTCGTCACCTATTTACGTAGCCCAATTTCAATGCTCCTCAGCGGCGTTGGATGGATTTTCTTTTCTAGTATGACATGGATAAAGAACATGTGAAGGGGAAGGAGAATGTGGTTACAAATGCCCTGAGTAGATAGAGATATGTTGATGGGTGTCATTATTCTCTTAATTTAATTAAATCTTTGTTGATGTCATATTCAAACTAGGTGTGGTGTCTAAAGCTATACACAACAAGAAATCTTAGTGATCTAGTAATTAACCATAGGTATTTGTTTCTTTTTATATTTTCTGGTGGATTTTCTCAATGTCTTGAGGATTCCTTGGCTAAAAAATTATTTAAATCAAACAATGAAAACTTCCTGGAAGTAAACACTCTCTGCAGAAATAGAATGCTAGAAAAAAACAAATATTTGCATAATAGAATAGATTGTTGTAAGTAAACAGACATTACAGAAATGAACACACTTACATTGGAAATAAACACACAATTTAAGAATGTTGAAACTTGAATGCAAAGAAAGATGAATCTAATCTAGAACACCTGTAGGAACAAGTATACAATAGATTTCAACTTGATTAATCAAAAGCATTTATAGAATTAATATATCTATAATATTTTCTCTACAAATATAAATACCAAAAAAATGAAGATCCTGGTTTTTGGAAGAGCGGGCCCTTGTTCCACCTTGAAAAAGGATTTGAGACCTTAATATACTCTTAAAATAAGAATGGGTATTTTATTGATAAAATGTTCTACATTACAAAAACATATTGTTTCTTTTTTATCTCTTTGTCTTTCTTTATGTGTATATCTAAATCTCTCTCTCTATATATATTTATTTATCTATAATTCTTCATATATATTATAGACACCTAAAATTACGCCCAAGTAATTTAAATACTTAAAGTGCACTAATTATCCCCTTTCTCGCAAATCAACGACATATCGTCAAAAGCACTCATTTTCCCTCATATCATCATTAATTAATTACACTAAGCTAATTAATTAAGTTACCTATCCAACAAATAACCTAATTAACGACCTTCCGTTAATAAATCACCCCTTCTACCTAGACTAATTAATTATTATTAATTAATTAGCTTTCTGTTCCATTTAACCAATAAATCAATATTTAATTGATTTAATCCCCTTATAATAGCCTAAATCGCACTAATATTCTTCTATAAGCTTACACCTACCTATTAATTAATCACCTTCGATTAATTAAAATACACCAAACTCCCATGACTTACTAAACATGTATTAAACCATTCTAAAGTAAGGTTACCTTTAATAAAGCAACCTTATCCATTCCTAATCATGTTTTACCTTTATCCCACATTCATGAGAATGTGTTGAATCCTTTATCCTTTGGGCTATATAAAGAGCCCTCCACCTACCTTTTTACTTACACCTAAACTCCTTAGAGAGAAAATGTAAAGCATATAGCAAAGAGACTAAGAGCTATATCAAATTTGATCTATATCTTTTTAACATTGGGATTAAACTTAGAAATTTGATTATTCATTTTGCTTAAGGGAATGAACCTTTTACAAAGCATTTTTCAATGGTCCTTATATTTGAAGTTTCCCATTTATATATAGTTGAGATAAAGTTTGTGTATGCTTTTCTCTTGCATCTTAGGGTGATCTTGAGAATCAAAAGCAAATTTAGTATTCATTTTATAACATTTGGTAAATTGGAAACTTCATCTTTCACTTTTGGTTTAAGGGAATGAACCTTTTACAAAGTATTTTTCAATAGTCCTTTGATTTGAAGTTTTCCATTTCTATATAGTTGAGATAAATTTTGTGTATACTCTTCTCTTGCACCTTAGGGTGATCTTGAGAATCAAAAACAACTTTATTCTTCATTTTATAACATTTGGTAAATTGGAAACTTCATCTTTCACTTTTGGTTTAGGGGAATGAACATTTATCAAGAATTTTGTATGGTTCATTGATTGAAAAGATTTTCTTTACTTTTTAGTTGGATTGTTTGTTGTGTATGATCTTCTCTTACATCCTTGGATGATCTTAAGAATCAAAAGAAACTCTTAATCCTCTTTTAAATAATTTAATTTTCTTGGAGAACTACTAACGCTTGTCAAAGAAAGGAGGAATCAAAACAAAATCAAAAACTACTAATACAGTTGTTATACAAGTTGCCAAAAGGTGTTCAAGTAAACCACACCTAATTAAACAAGATAAAAAGAACAACATATTTAAAACACTATATTGTAGGTTTCAAAAAAGGATACGTCCCTCTCCACTCAACTGGAACATAACCCCTTTGGCATAACACCTTAAGCTACAAAAATGGGGTGGGTTCCAAGAACCCCAAAGTAGTCCACGCAAGAGGGAACCTTATGGACGAAATAGGAAGTGCTATGTACTACCTACATGACTAGTGATTCCTTTGTGAGATAGCGTTATAGGTTGTCCATTTTGGCCACCCCAGTGATAGTACACATAGATGCACTAGTTTCCTACTATTCTTAAAGGGGTTAAAGTAAAGCCGAGATACTCCCAAACTAGTTAGTGTGACTTTTTGGGTAAATCGCGCTCGCTCGTGGTAACTTTGTAACACCTAGGGCAAGAGAACCACCTAGGAGAATATAGTTTCCCCAAGAGCCCACTTTGACCATTTTAAAACAGTGTTGAGTTATGAACCTTCTTTTTTAGAAATGTGTGACGTATTACTTTTGCCTAGTTTTTACTTACCTTAGGGCGAGGCAAAACTCTGCCGAAGTGAGGCTAGCATTTTTCGTCATTTTTCTTGATTTATTTCCTTCATATTCTTTTGACACTTTGTTGACCAAAAGAGGTGTGATTACCTCTATGTTTCCATTCGACTATTTCTCTCACTTTTATGTCCGTTTATGCCCATCCATGTTTGTGGCTGGGTTAGTTAAACATCTAAAGTGAGTGGAGGTGTTTTCACGTTATTTTGTAGCCATTGTGATCTTGATACCCATGTCAATATCGTCATTATAGTTAGGCGTGGTTTATCACCACGGACTTCCATAGAGGAGTTAACTTGTTTGTCTCGTATCATTATAATTTTGATATTTACGTCTTGTTTCTTGTAAACTCGACATAAATACCAATATTGTATGCTTATGCTACACACATTCTTAACTATTCCTAGCTATACTTTGAGATTTTTTTTGTTCAGTTTTATTATTACCTCGATTTCAAAAGGTGCTAGGCACTACCATTTGTGCATGTTATATCCATAACACCATGATATCAATACTTCACTTTCTTGTAAAGTGGGTTAACATATCTTGGTGATATTGTTGTGTCATTCACAAATCGTAATTGGCACTTTTTGAGATATAGGTCTTAATCAAACTTGAGCTTGCTCGTCGTATATCTTGATTAGGAGATCACATTTAACTTCATGTATTTACTTACATCTTGTTCATTCCTTTGAACTTGGCATAAGTGGAGACATCTTGTTAATCATCTGACATCAAAAATTACTTTGAAATGTAGTCTAAGAAGTACTTCATTTGATTAAGTTTTGGTACCAAACGATTGTTTCATTGGTGACTTTATCATTCTATCACATTGGTATTCTCACACTGTTAATTTACTCTTAACATGTACATCTTGTGTTTCACTTAGGGGTAGTCATTGAATTTTGAACAAATTTACAACTTACCTTAGTGAAACTTATCACGAAAACATAGCTCCCAAGATGCATCTAGGTTTAAAGAAACAAATAGATGAGGAAAAACAAGCACAAGCTTGGGAAACCTCTAACAGACAAGGGTCAAACCCATTTATTGGACACGATCTAGGACCAGTATTTTCTACAGAAAAGGAAACAGAAGAAATGGTTGACCATAGTGGAAACGAATTAGAGTCACCACGTGTGGACTTTGATTTTGACCCTGTTCTACTAGATGAGTTTCTCGTTAGAAACAAAGATAGAGTTTTAGCATGGGTCGTGGAATTAGGGGCCAAATTTCCCACTGAGAATGAACCAATATTACCTATAAATGACACTACTAATGAAGAACACCCCCTTATCAATATGGAAGATATTTTAATAGGCGGGCATGCTTCCACTTCTTACGCAGAAAATGATAAAGTGGTAGGGCATAGAATACCCCTCATCAAAGTTCCATGAAGAAATAAGATAGAACATGAGACAGGGGAATAACCTCCACAATACAAAGAGGAAGAACCTTTAGAAGAAGAAGACACAAACCAAGTCACAATCCAACAAAAACTCAATAATGTAAGCCAACAACTAGCTTTTCTTACTTTCCAGGTACAGAAAGACACAAACAAGAATGTTTGAAAGTCAAGGCCTAAGTTTAGGATCCAATAACTCCATCGAGAAAACCAAGGAGAAGAAGAAACGAGTTATCATTGTGTACATGTCCCCGATTCTCCCACTAGAGAATAATTGCTCGCACAAGAAGTGCAATCTATGAAAGCAATGCTTGTGAGCATACAAGAAAGAAATATAGGGAGTATTGGGAAATACCAATACGAAGAACTATGCCCCTATCCTTTCGACAAGACAATGACCCTTCAACCCTTTCCAAAGAAATTTTATATGCCAAAGTTCGAAAAATACAAAGGAAAGGGATACCCAAGCGATCATGTTAAAAATTTCTACATGGCATGTTAAGAGGTGTCTTATAGTGATAATTACCTCATCACACTTTTTCCTAAGAGTCTCGGAGGTCAAGCATTCGAATGGTTTACATGCTTAACACAAGGATCAATTTTCACCTGGCCAGAATTGGTGGAAAGATTCGTGCATCATTTTTCGTATAGCATAGAGAGTGATGTCACCATGGAAAACTTGTGTGGCACAAAACAACACCCAAATGATACCTTTACTAGATTCCTCCAACGACGAAGAGGGATAGCTAGTCGCTTCCCTTGTGCTTTCAATGAGAAGTAGCTGGTCAATATTTTCGTCCCTAATCTCAACCTAGATATAGCTTTCCACCTCCAAATGAATTGTTTCCGCACCTTTGAGGAGGTTATTAAGAAAGGGATTCAAATAGAAAAGGCTCTCATTGCCAAAGGCACCCTCAAAACCCAGTCTAAAGACAACCAAAGTGTGAAACCCACTGAAAAGCCAAAGATCTTTAACAAAAATAAAAACGTGGTGTGAGATGTAATCACTGATTCGAAACATGTTCAAACAGTCCAAACCAGTCAACATTTTAAACTAACCAAGGGCCCAGTTCAACCACCACCAAAGTGATGAACATTCACCTCCCTCAATGGACTGTTATCTGTCATAATAAAATAGTTGGATGCAGCCCACGTGATGACCTATCCTACAACGCAACCGTTTGATGAAAATGCTCCTAAACCTTCATGGTATAAGGATCATGAATACTGTGAAATGCATCACATTAAAGGTTATAAGATAGAAAAATGTCTACAACTTTGCCACTATATTCACGACCTCATTGATAATGGGGAGATAGAGGTGGATAACCCTTGCAAAACACAAACACCTAATGAGAAAATGGGGATTTATAAGGAACCATTCCCTAAGCATGATAAGTCAGAAAGGACAAAGCCGGATCGGGGAGACTCATCCCAAACCTATAAAGCTGCAAATTACTTGTATACCAAAAGAGATAACAATCATCACGATTCACTTATCAGATGTATTCACTCCCCTGCTGACCGTGTTAATACCATCCAGATCAAGGGAAAGGACTTCGCTATGGTAAAAAGGCATGCCCACCTTGTGATTCTGGAACCCTCTTTGTTGACCCTGCAAATTGGTAAATATAACCTTTTAGAACAACTTGAGAGGACACCTGCTAAGATCTGGATCTTAGATCTTCTCAAGATATCCAATGTGGATAAGGACATTTTGTATCAAACTCTTCAGGGGTCAAGAGTGCCTTTAGAAGTCAATCCTACGTACCTTCAAGCCACGGTGGCAAATATTGCACCTAGTGAGCATATCACTTTCAACCATAGGGAGGTCCCTACCGAGACTCCTAAACATAATCCTCCCTTATACATTGAGGTAGTTGTCACCCGTAGGAAAATCAAATGGGTTCTTGTGGATAATGGATCTAGATTGAACATTTGCATGCTTAAATTAGTCAAACAATTGGGACATACGGAGGCAGATCTTGAGTCAAACAATTGGGACATACAGAGGTAGATCATGATATACTCCATGGGGTACAAAGGCCTAGGATGTGGTAAGAATGACCAAGGACAAAGGGAACCAGTCCCTCTCCCCCATTTCAAAACTGAAAGATATGGCATCGGGATTTTCCCTTATGGGGCACACCCTAACGATCAAGATGTGACTTGTTCAGAGCATGAGGATGGCTCTGATTATCTAAATAGTGATACAGATTCCTGTTGTAGCCAATATGAGGATCTGGCCTCCATGAACCTTTTCATGAATAGCGCTGTCCTAACCATCACCCCCATTGAACCAACCCTTTACCTTATATACCCCTTCCTTGTTGAATGGGACCAACAACATCACGTGCCACTAGATTTATTCAAGAATGATGAGGCTATTGCAGAGTTCATGGGCATATGGGATACAATTCCCATTAGAGATTGCAAGAAGGGTTTCTTTATCAACTTAGACTCTTGCACCTACTTCGGCGAGGAGGCTGAACTTTGTGGTCAATTTTTTTTAAAGAAAATTGAGGGAAAGTGTTCATAAGAAAAGCCTCGGCAAAAATTGAAGTCCTAGTCACATAATGAAAACCTCTTTGAGGCACTAGTTGACAAACAAAGTGACCATGCTAAGGATGAAAATCTCGAAGAGACATCCTTGGATGAAGATCTCAACCTACCTCATGATCCTATGCATACGGAGGATTTATCAAAAATTTTAGTTGAAGAAACCATTGATGTCAATAATGGTACTGAAGAAGATCCCAAGATAGTAAAATTGGGAGCATCACTCTTGGCCAGAGAACAAAAGACATTCACTATGATACTGTGAGAGTTTATTGATGTGGTCGCATGGTCTTACAAAGACATGCCCGACTTAGATCCAACTTTGGTCATGCACAACCTAGTTGTGCACGCAGATGCTAAGCCTATCAAACAAAAGATCTGAAATATGCACCCAAGATTGGCCTTATTAGTTAAAGAAGAGTTGGAAAGGTTGCTTGCAGCAGGATTCATCAAGCCAATTGATTATTATGAATGGATATCGAACATTGTTCCTATCCAAAAGAAACCTATCGGTATCTAAATTTGCACAGATTTTAGGGACATCAATAAAGCTTTCCCTAAAGATGACTTTTCATTGCCCAACATTGACATGATTGTTGACTCAACCGCAGGGTATGAAATGCTATCACTTATGGATGGATTTTTGGGTTATAATTAAATTAAGATCGTTGAGGAAGAAAAACACAAAACAACTTTCACAACTCCTTGGGGCACCTTCTATTATCAGGTGATGCCATTTGGCCTTAAGAATGCGGGAGCAGCTTATCAGCAAGCCATGATAGTAATATTTCACGATATGATTCATGAAATCATGGAAGACTACGTATATGACATCCTGGGAAAGTCCAAAACAAGAGAGGATCATCCTATAATTTTGCGGCGTATCTTTGAATGCCTGTGTGAATACAAAGTTAGGTTGAATCCAAAGAAGTTTGTCTTCAGTGTGCTATCTGGGAAGCTATTAGGCTTCATCGTGTCAAGACGAGGTATTGAGGTAGACACTGCTAAAGTGTTTGCCATCACAGAAATTCCTCCACCTGAGAATATCAAGCAACTGTGTAGCTTGCAGGGGAAAATTCAATCCATTCACCACTTTATCTCCCAGCTTACAGATAAATGTCACTCATTCACTCATTTTCTTAAGAAGGACGTCGCGTCATCTGGGGACCCAAGCAACAACAAGAGTTTTCTTTTCTTAAACAATACCTGGCTAATCCACCTGTCCTCATGCTTCCCACTCTGGGAGAAAAACCTTTTCTCTATATTTCTGCTACGCAATATGCTATTGGTGCACTGCTCGCCCAATACGATCTTAGCCATAAAGAGAAAGCAGTGTACTATCTGAGTCACACCCTCATCGCCTATGAACTTAATTATCTGTCATCACCAATCCGGCACTATGATAATTCTTCACCGGGAACTCCTCGTGCTATGATTATTTACTATTGCACAGCCTTTAGTTTGGTGGATGTAATCTGGAAACAAAACAACAACATAACACAAGAATACCATCGACTATGATAAGATGGAATGATGACAAATCTGAAATATCAAAGTAAATAATAATATTAACATGAAATTGTTACAATCTCACCCATGAGGTACTTCAACAAGACTATGGGAGAAACTTTACAATTACGCCTCTTGATGGCTTCTTCAACACACCTTTAACTGATGGCTTCCTTTGCACACTTCCTACAATATTTCTCACTACTTCTTTCTATGCTAAATGAGGGGGGTGGCCTCTCTATTTATAGAACTTCCAGGCTTATCCATCCTATCTCTAAGATAGGATAAGAAATCCACTCTGACGAATCATATTCCATACCTTAACTCTTATCTGTACATGTAAGCTTATCTCTTAAGATAAGATAAACCTTATCATTTTACATGGGTTCCACATTTTTAGACTTTTTACAAATAAAATACACAAAATATTTATGACCTCACTCCTTGTCCTTATTACCAATATAATATTTCTAATTCCTAATCATGTAGACCCTACTTCTCTAATTACCCAAACTTTGACATTTTAACATTACCGGACCACTTACGACAAATATTTACTTTTTACAACATTCCTATTGTACTTTGACTGTTACCGTACTCCACATTATTGGCGACACCGTACTGACGGCGCCGTTATCTTCTATCAGACGCTACTACTAATTATACTTAACAACATCCTATTCCTAATACATACATTAATGAAATAGAAATTATGGAGGAAAATTTTAGTGTCGACATCTTCCCCCTTCCTAGCTTCTACTCCGTCCTCGGAGTAGACTATTCTGGTGCTTGGAAAATCTTCAACTTGTCGTGGTTGACCCATTTCGTAATGGGAGTGCCATCTAATTCCTCCAGTCGGTACGTACCATTTTCATGCACAGCTGCTATTTTGTAGGGCCCCATCCATTTTGGAAGAAATTTTCTCTGTCTTCTTTTTTTGTATCTGGAATCATATACTAGGACCAAGTCATTCACATGAAATGGAGACCATCGGATCTTTTGATCAAAGTATTCCTTCTGCTTCATTTTCTTCTTATGGCTTGTATCCTTTGCTATTTCCCTCATTTCCTCTAGCAAATGAAGATGTACCAACCTTTCTTTTACTGAATCACTTTCATCCATCCTTTCATTTTTCATAACTCTCACAGTGGGAATATCAAACTCAATAGGAAGAACTGGATCAATGCCATAGGCCAACTGAAATGGGGAGTATCCTGTTGCTGACTTTGATGTTGCCCCTATATGCCCACAATGCTGCATGAATCCTTTTATCCCATTTATGTACCTGCAAGGCTGCATCTTTTGCTAGAATTTGACACAACACAAAATTTGTTCGTTCCACCTGTCCATTTGTGCTTGGCTTGTATGTTGTTGCCTTCCTGTGCTTAATAGAAAACTTATTGACTAGGGCTTCTACCACCTCATTAATGAAGTGGCTTCCTTGATCTGTTACAATTTCTAATGGACAACCAAATCTGGTGACAATGCGTTCATATATGAACCTTGCCACTTCATCCATGGAAGTTGTTTTCAATGGCCTAGCTTCAACCCACTTGGTTAAATAATCTGTGGCAACTACAATATACTTATTTTGGCATGATGTAGTTGGAAGTGGACCTACAATGTCTATTCCCCACTTTTCAAAGGGACCAAGTGGAAGAATAGGACATAATGGAGCTGATGAAGTCTTACGGTTACCATGTGTTTGACAAATATCACATGTCTTACAATAATTATAACAATCTTTAAAAAGAGTGGGCCAGTGATAACCTGCATCCAAGATCCTTCTTGTTGTAAGTTGTCCAGAGAAGTGCCCTCCACATGTACCATTGTGGAATTCTTCTAGCAGCTCCTTTCCTTGATCACGTCCAACTGCCCTCTTGTACTGTCCATCAGGTCCTATTCGAAATAATGCTCCATGCAGAATAGAATATGGACGACTGGCTTGAGTAATCTTTCTCTTAGTCTTTGCATTGGCACCATCAGGAAACTTGAATTCATTCAGATAATTCCAAATATCTATGTATTCACTAGGGATTGTGTCAAGGGAGAACAATGCTGCATCGGGAAAATCATCATCATCACAAGATGATCCTAAACCATCATAGGCTCGAGAGAGTGCATCTGCATTGACATGCTTCTTTCCTGGCCTATCTATAATATCAAATTCAAATTCTTGTAGCAAAATTATCCATCTTGCTATTCTCCCTGATGGGTTAGGCTTATTGACAATATATTTCAGAGCCTGATGATCTGTTACAACTATAAATTTCTGCCCTAGCAAGTAATTTCTAAACTTCTTTACAGCAAAAATGATAGCCAGAGCCTCTTTTTCAGTTACAGTATAGTTTACCTCAGCACTGCTCATTTGTCTGCTCCCAAAGTAAATTGGATGTTCATTCCCATTTTCATCCTTTTGGCTCAAAGTACTACCTAGTGCTGCATCTGAGGCATCAGTGTACACAATGAATGGCTTGCTCCAATCTGGATTCTTCAAAACAGGTGAAGACACCAGGGCTTCCTTCAGTTGTCCAAAAGCTTCATGCGCCTTGTTTCCTGGTTCATAAGCAACATCCTTCTTCAAGAACTGGGTTAGTGGCTGTGCAATCTTTGAGAAATTCTTGATGAACCTTCTATAGTAACCCACATGGCCTAAAAATGATCTCAACTTACTTCTATTCATAGGAAATGGTAAATCTTTGATTTTTGAAACTTTATCAGGATCAGTACCAATACCATCTCTGGATACAACATGCCCTAACAAAATGCCTTTAGAACATCCAAAGACACACTTTGTAGGGTTTAGTGAGGCTTGTGCTTCATCTAACCTTTGAAATGCTGTCTCCATCTGGTGCAGGTGGTCCAACTTGCTCCCATAGATGCAAAAATCATCCAGAAATACTCTGATGAAGGTCCCAATGTAGGGTTCGAACACCCTATTCATCAAACGCTGGAATGTTGCTGGAGCATTACACAACCCAAAAGGCATAACTCTATAAGCAAACGTTCCCCAAGGAGTGGTGAACGTGGTCTTCAGCTGATCTTTCTCTGCTATACGAACTTGGTTGTAGCCGCTATATCCATCAGCAAAACTATAGCACTCCTGGCCAGCTACTTCGTCCAAGATCTGATCTGAAAATGGAAGAGGGTAATGATCCTTCTTTGTTGCCTTATTGAGCTTCCTGTAATCAACACAAATGCGTAGCTTCCCATTCTTTTTTATTGAGATCACAATGGGAGAAACCCATTCTGAATTCTCCACAGCAAATATGAATCCTGCATCAAGCAACTTATCTATTTCTTCTTTTACAGTCTTGGAAAAATTAGGATTCATTCTATATGGCATTTGCTTTATGGGCTTAGCACCATCTACCAGCTCAATACAATGTTCTACCCAACTTACTTGATGGAGTTCCTTGTAATCAAAAGTGAATAGGTGTATGTACCTTCGAAAGAGCTGGAGGTAGGATTCCTTCTCACTCTCCATCACAGCATCACCAATCTTTATTTGTTGGAGACGATCATCAACTTCTTCTTCAGATAATTTTATGGGGTCCTGGGTTGGTGTGACTGGAAGAATATCCATGACTGAAACATCAACCTCACTTTCTTCATCTTCAATGTCCACTTCACTGGTACTAGAGTAATCAGAGGATGTCCAATCATCAGTTTCATCACTTGAATCCACAGGTTCTGCTTTATGATGTCGAGGGATCACGTTTATCTTCACCCTCTCTCTACCACGTCCAAGTGTCATGAAACCTTCATTCCAGTAGTTTCTTGCATGAACTCTCCTTAGCCATGGTCTTCCCAGCAGCATTGGGTACGCAACAGTACCATTTTTCATCACCTGAAAGTCTACCACACATACAACACCCATAACAGATATTGCCACATTTGAAACTACACCTTCTGGTTTAGTTTTTCCCTTATTTAATGACCTTAACATAAGTGTTGAAGGGCGATCAATTTTTAAACCCAACATATTCATTACAGACTCGGTCATTACATTAACTGCAGCACCTCCATCAACTAAGACATCATGAATTGAAATACCATTACATAATACCTCAGCTTGTGGAGCATAGGGATCTGCCTCTGCCTCCAAAACAGGGACCTCAACCTCCTTCCTTCTTCGAGCATTGAGTCCACCTCGCAACTCCCGCCTCTTCTCAGAAGACATAGCCAAGAGTTGACCATATGTAATATTTGCAGGCCTTTTGGACAGATCTTCCAAGATGGAGTATGGTCCTTGCCCCTGTGAAATCAGAAAATCCTGCACACCCAACTTTCTTCTCCTATGTTTCTTACTAGTTTCTCCTTTCATCTTCTTAGGATCAGTTCCATCTTGATTATCTTTTTCTTTCTTTCTTTTTGTTACAAACACATCTACTTCATTATTTCTACTCTTATCTACTACATCAAGAGAATTCACAGGTGCTTTTCCTTTATCATTATCTCTTGTACCAGATGTAGAAGCTCTATCTGGACAATTATACTTATAATGACCCTTTTTATAACAACCATAACAAACAACTTCAGAAATATTTCTTTTTGGACCTCTATCTCCTCCCTGAGAACTAAATTCCTTTCCTTGAAGAAGATTAATAGTTAACTGGCCCATCTTCCTAAGCAGATCTTCATACTCAGTAGATGTACTAGGAGAAATATTTGTGCTCACCGGGAGTGGTTGTGGATTCTGGACCAAAGGTGCTGGTGTAGGCTCTACTTTAACAACAATTTCTTTGGGCTCCTCTTCCATGCTTTCTTCTTGCCTTCTTGCAATCTCCTTTGCTTGTTCAATGGTAGCTGGGTGATCATACTTCACTCGTTTTCTGATCTCTGGCTTCATCCCAAGAATGAAGTGCTTACATAGGAGATTATCCACGCCATTCATCAACCCATCCGCTAATCCTTCCTTCCGGATCTGGGCATCGAGCTTCCTCCTTAGCTCTAGAACACGAGCATGATAATCCCTTATCTTCTCCTTCTCTCCTTGGGTTAGCTTTGTGATATCAATCATGAGATCTGCATATCTCTGTTGTTCACCAAATTCTTCAAGAAAACTTTCAGTTAATAAATCCCATGAATTTTTCACATTATCACCTAGTGTTTCAAACCACCTAAGTGCTGAACCATCCAAAAAGGTAGGAAAAAATTCAGTCCATTGTTCCCTTCTTATAAGGCCATTACAAATACAAGATCGCTTAAACTCTTGAATGAAAGAAGAAGCATCTTCATTAGATTGAGCTGAAAAAACAGGAATCTTTCCCATTTTCAAAAGTAACCACCGTGAAATACCAACCCACAAGTACAATCAACAAGACTTATGTGCACAAATAATTGGAATTACTATAGAAATGACCACGGTAAACTATGGTAAAACTTGACTTACTATGGTAAAAACTGATTTTACTGTGGTAAACACTATTCATGGTAAAAAGTGAAGTTACTGCGGTAAATACTATTCACGGTAAAAAGTGACTTTACTGTGATAAATACTATTCACAGCAAAAATGACTTTATCATGGTAACTACTATTCACGGTAAAAATGACTTTACCATGGTAACTACTATGCACAGTAAAAACAAGGTTACCCTCCAATTGATTTTTGACTAAGTGGGAATATCTCTCCAGAAAATCCACCAACGAGGAATGGTCCCGGCAACGGAACCAAAATGTCATCACCAATCCGGCACTATGATAATTCTTCACCGGGAACTCCTCGTGCTATGATTATTTACTAATGCACAGCCTTTAGTTTGGTGGATGTAATCTGGAAACAAAACAACAACATAACACAAGAATACCATCGACTATGATAAGACGGAATGATGACAAATCTGAAATATCAAAGTAAATTATAATATTAACATGAAATTGTTACAATCTCACCCATGAGGTACTTCAACAAGACTATGGGAGAAACTTTACAATTACACCTCTTGATGGCTTCTTCAACACACCTTTAACTGATGGATTCCTTTGCACACTTCCTACAATATTTTTCACTACTTCTTTCTATGCTAAATGAGGGGGGTGGCCTCTCTATTTATAGAACTTCCAGGCTTATCCATCCTATCTCTAAGATAGGATAAGAAATCCACTCTGACGAATCATATTCCATACCTTAACTCTTATCTGTACATGTAAGCTTATCTCTTAAGATAAGATAAACCTTATCATTTTACATGGGTTCCACATTTTTAGACTTTTTACAAATAAAATACACAAAATATTTATGACCTCACTCCTTGTCCTTATTACCAATATAATATTTCTAATTCCTAATCATGTAGACCCTACTTCTCTAATTACCCAAACTTTGACATTTTAACATTACCGGACCACTTACGACAAATATTTACTTTTTACAACATTCCTATTGTACTTTGACTGTTACCGTACTCCACATTATTGGCGACACCGTACTGACAGCGCCATTATCTTCTATCAGACGCTACTACTAATTATACTTAACAACATCCTATTCCTAATACGTACATTAATGAAATAGAAATTATGGAGGAAAATTTTAGTGTCGACATATCCTCAGATTGAAAACGCTTGCTTGGCCATTGTTTTTACCTTTTAGAAACTTCGCCATAACCTACTAAATACTAAGACCAAGCTCATATCCAAGGTCAACCCACTCAAGTATTCATTGTCCAAACCCCTCCCTCACAAGTAGAATGGCTAATTGGATCATTCTACTCAGTGAGTTTGATATAGAATTTGTCCATCAAAAATTAGTTAAAGGACAAGTACTTGCCGACCAGCTAGCAGAAGCACCTTTGCAAAGAACAAAACCTTTGAGTTTGGATCTGCTGGATGCATCTTTGCTCTACATTGAATAATCTATCATATGGCAGATACATTTTGATGGATTTTTTACATTTCATGGTTCAGGTGCAGGAGTGGTCCTTATTACTCCTTTGGGTGATCCTATACTGCAGGATTTCTGCCTGGAATTCCCTTACACGAACAACATTGCGGAATATGAAGCACTCATTGCAAGGATGAAGCTAGCCATCAAGTGGAATATTCAACATGTTAAGGTTGTAGGTGAGTCGCAGCTAATCATCAAATAGGTTAATGATGAGTATAAAGTTAAGGATGATAAGCTCATACCTTACAAGAAGTAGGTGGAAACTTTGAAGGAGTATTTTGTGCGCATTACCTTTGAGCAGATCCCAAGAGCGCAGAACAGATCGACAGATGTTATGGCAATGGTGGGATATATGCTTCATATTCCACCAGGGAACAATGATATGCCATTTTTTGTAGAAAATCTACACCAGCCCGCGTATGACGTGCCAGAATCTTGCCTGGCTTGTGAGGTTGTTGGTCCCTATTCCCCGTGGTATGAACCCATTTTCATCTATCTTAAGGACAATACTTTCCCTCCCAATATCTCCCGTTTAGAAAAGAAAATCCTAATTTTCCAGATATCCCGTTACACCCTTTTAGGAGGTACACTTTATCGTCATGGCTACGATGGGAATCTGTTACGTTTTCTAGATGTGATGGAGTCAATCCAGGAAATTAAATAAGTACACGAAGGAGTATGCGGAGCACATATAAATGGAATGATCTTGGCTAAGAAACTGTTAAGAGTAGGTTACTATTGGCCCACCATGGAAACTGATTGTTGTAATTATGTTAGAAAATGTGTTCTTTGCCAAAAGTATGGAAATTTCATCCATGCTCCATCGCAACCATTACAACCAATCACTACCCCATGGCCATTCTCTAAGTGGGGACTTGATCTAATAGGGAATCTTACTCCTACCTCATCTGATGGTCATACACATATCATCACAGCTACAAAATAATTTACAAAATGGGTGGAGGTTATCCCTTTAACCTATGTCACAGGAGCAAATATTTCTAAATTCATCATGAATCACATTATTTGCCGATATGGTATCCCTGCAGCCATTGTCGCAGATAATGGGAAGTCATTTAAGAACAAAATTATGAAAGGTATTTGCCAATGGTTCCAAATCAGATTGAAATGGTCCAATCCATATTACCCTAAGGGTATTGGACAAGCTGAGGCAACAAACAAGACTTTGGTAAGGATAATGGAGAAGATGGTTATCAAAACTAGTCGAAACTGGTACGTACAAATCCACCCAGCCCTCTGGGCCTACCGAACATCAATTCACACTCCTACGGGTGTGACACCATATTCCCTAGTGTTCGGGACAGAATCTATCATCCCTCTAGAGATTAAACTCCCATCCCTGTGAATTTCTCTTTAGGACTATTTGTATAAGGATGAAGATTATCGAGTGGTAAGATTGGCTGAGTTAGAGCTCCAGGATGAGAGGCGCATTCGTGCTCTTAATCACCTGAAGGTATATCAACACAAAATATCTCACAACTACAACAAGAGAATCATCCCTTGCCAGTTTGAGGTGGGTTATTTAGTTATGAAGGAGAACTAGTTCAACACCAGAGCAGAGTGAGAAAAGAAAGGGAAGTTCGAACCACACTGGTTAGGACCCTATGTCATAGTTGCCAAGTACGGCACTGGGGCATAGAAACTGGCTCACCCCAATGGTGATGAGCTCTAAGAGCTGATGAACACCATACATCTTAAGAAGTTCTATGCTTGAACATGACACAAAAATAAAAAACATAAAAAAAAAAATCAGAAAAAGAAAAAGAGAAAACAGGACGTCCACTAGTGAAAACCATGCAATTGTGGCACTTCGGACAAGTCCTTGGGTGAAAACCAGTTTCCGGCACCTCAGGAGGATTCGTTGTTCACAAGCATTCTGTATTAGAAGGGTAGTTGTTTTTGTCCTGGACCTGGTTCTACCCTCAAGTTTCCTTGTGCACACCATCTAGTCCAGCCTTGATCTGGCTTTGCCTTCTTCTATTCATCTGTAAAGGACGTGGTCTTTCATTATTTCCCATATTACGTTGGGGGAAACTCAAAGACTTCACCTTCTTGTTCATAAGCACGTGGCTTATGTCCTTGTATATTCCCCACCTAACACTGGGGGCATCCATGCTTTCTTGGTTACCTACACATAGCTTTGGAAAACTGTTAAAAACATAGAAACAATAGAAAATTGTTTCAAGGAAAACACAAAAACAATAGAACATTGTTTTGAGAAAACACAAAAACAATAGAAAATTGTTTCGATGAAAAAACAAAAATAATAGACCATTGTTTTGAGAAAACAACAATAGAAAATTATTTCGAGGAAAAAACAAAAACAATAGAATATTGTTTTGGGAAAAAAAAAAAAATAGAACATTGTTTTGAGAAAACACAAAAACAATAGAAAATTGTTTTGAGGAAAAAACAAAAACAATAGAACATTGTTTTGAGAAAACACAAAAATAATAGAAAATTGTTTCGAGAAAAAAAAAAAAAAAACAATAGAACATTGTTTTGAGAAAACACAAAAACAATACAAAATTGTTTCACAAAACACAAAAACAATATAAAATTGTTTCATAAAAACCTAAACAATAGAAAATTGGTTTATGAAAACATATCTTACAAAAACATTTACTTGCATTGTCTTGTTTTTGTGCTTTTCTTGTTGCTTGTATAGTGTTTTGTGTGCTTTCTTTTGAGTAATTTGTTGCTTGGGTGTACTTTGTCATAGTTTATCTTTTCTTGCTTAGAATAGATTCATTCTTGCTTGCACATATTGTAGTGGGTTTCGACATGCTAGTGTGTTAATTCTTTATTTCTTTCTTAATGCATTTGGTTGTGTTTTGTTACTTGTTAATAAGGCATGGTGATTCATGGTGTATTGCATTAATTCCTAGTGTTCTTTGTAGCATTTGGCTATGTTTCTTACATGTGCTCTATTTTTTTATCATTCACATCACATTACCATCACTATCATCACATCTAACATCATCTATACATCATATATAAAAAAAAATACTAAGTTTTACATCATGCATGTATGCTAAGCTAATCATCACATATCATATCATCAATGGGGGCAAGAGGGGTTGCGCATAATAAACAATCTATCCCCCCCACACCAATATTATCATATCATCCTATCCACATACATCAAAATAACACTTGAAAACAACATTTGATATTGTCTACAGATCTATCATCTACGCACGCCTTAAACGATCACGTGCGATCACCATCTCTCTTGAGTGTTAGAGCCTCATAGTAAGTTTTCTAAACTGAGAGGTAAAAATGAACTGATTGTGATGTTTTTATCCCCACTGGTGGGGTATATTAACCTGTTTTTTCACCGATCGGTATGGTCAGGACACCCATTTAGCTCACCGTTTTCTCCTTTGTTCGCTGTGGAATAATTATTTTTCTCTTATTTTTCACCGTATTAGGGAATTTTTTGTCAAATACCCTTTTTTTCTACCCTAGACAATTTTATTTCTCCCTGGAAATTTTTATTCTTCTTCACACCCCTCATAAATAATTATTTTTTCTTAATTTTTCCACTAAACAAGGACATTATTTGTCATTTTGTTTCTCTTTTCTTCCACCTAGGGCACTTTTTGTTGCCCCTAAGACCTTCTTTTTCTGCTTCTCCTTTCTTCGATTGTTTATCACGGTTCAGAAAGCCAAAACAATACAAAAATTTACTATATCAAAAAAATCTAAAAACAAGGCAAAAAATTTCAAAAAATTCCTAAAAAGTAAAACACCCTACAAAATGGTAACTTGCTTCTTACTGCTAAAACTTGTGTCGTGCGCATGGTATTTTCTCCATATCCTGTTGGTTTATATCACATCTTCCCTGATTAATATGACTCGTGGATCACTGGATTCACAACCATTCACAAAAGCTAGTTGCTTACTTCATCTATACTTTGGGGCACTTTTGGTTGCCTGGTGTTGTTTCGTTGCGCACAAATGCTTTTCATGGACCCAATTTCCATTTTCATTTCCCCTTGCATGTATCCTTGCTTGGGGCATCATTTTTAACCCTTGTCATCAATCAAAAACTTGTGGATCTCTTCAGCACTAATAACAAAACATTTTTACAACTGTCTTGACCATTGTTGGGTTAGATATGTGCATTTATACTTGTTTTCCCTATTATATGAGCTTGTTTCCTTCTCTTATTGCATTAGATTATTGTATGTTGCATGGATTTGGTACTTTCAGAAATGGACAATTGTTTTTAGTATGGCTTTTCATGTCATTCTACCTTTGTCGTATGCTTATATTTTTCATAAGGACCGATGATGTAGTTCCTATGGCAATATGATGACATCAAATTTGTTCTAAACAAATAAGTGGCTAGAGGTTAAGATCTTCTCTCCGCTCATCCATATTTATTCTACACCACTTCCCTTTCACCCGTAATTCTCCCTCTCATCGAGGCATCTTGCCTTGTCCCCATTCTTCTGCCTACTTCTCATCTTTTTAGATCATCGATCGGCTTCCTTCATCACCCCATCAACACTCGAGGGGGGCATATCTCCCTCCTACTAATTTTTCTTCTATCCCTTAAAAAATCTCTTTTGTCTACTATCTTTGAAGTGGCATCACTTACGCCACCCCAAAGAGGGGCAAATGTAGACACCTATATTTACGCCCAAGCAATTTAAATACTTAAATTGCGTTAATTATCCCATTTCTCAAAATAAACGACATATCATCAAAAGAACTCAATTTTTTTTATATCATAATTAATTAATTACTCTAAGATAATTAATTAAGTTGCCTATCCAAAAAATACCCTAATTAACGACCTTCTGTTAATAAATCACCCCTTCTACTTAGACTAATTAATTATTATTAATTAATTAGCTTTCCCTTCAATTTAACCAATAAATTAATATTTTATTGATTTAATCCCCTTATAATAGCCTAAATCACACTAATATTCTTATAATTGGCTTCTATAAGCTTACACCTAGCTATTAATTAATCACCTTTGATTAATTAAAATACCCCCAACTCCCATGACTTTCTAAACATGTATTAAACCCTTATAAAGTAAGGTTACCTTTAATAAAGCAACCTTATCCATTCCTAATCATGTTTTACCTTTATCTAACATTCATGAGAATGTGTTGAATCCTTTATCCTTTAGGCTATATAAAGATTCCTCCACCTACCATTTTACTTACACCTAAACCCCTTAGAGAGCAAATGCAAAGCTTATAGAAAAGAGACTAAGAGCTTGCACCTTGTTTTCTTGGGAGCTATCAAAAGGGTCTCGTAGCCCAACTTTGATTAGCCCCCATTCCTAGGTTACTTGGCATACTAAGGAAAACTATTTTGATTGCCATGGAGCTTACTTAGGTCCATTCATTTATTTTTTGTTAGATAATAGAGGAGATTAGATATTTAGCATTGTTAGTTTCAAATTTTGTATTGATGAATGCTAGCATCTAACCCTTGTTTAATTCTTATCTTGATGGTGTTTAGTTTTTTGTTTAATTCTTGCTAAGTTAAGGCTATTTAGGTGTTAGTATTTACTCATATTAGCATTATTTTGAAAACAAAACATGCACACATATATACTTCTTCCAAAGGTGCATTTATAGCCATAGATGTCCTATTGATTCAGATAGAACAAAATCGTGCCAAAAATAGATGCTGAACTGGATCATGAGTGTACGTACTAGTGTATGATAGTTATCCTTGGATTTGTGAGTATGAAGAATCAAAATTATTCTAATATACTCCTGATTGAAAGGATCATTGATTTCTGAATCACAGGATGTTGTTGGAATAAAGAAATTCTCATCGGTTCCAAAACCTTATAGAAGTTTTGGCACTAAAGGAATTCATTCCAAATCTAACTTTGAGGATTCTGGAGCTACATGCAGGAATTCTTGAACTAAGTCTAAAAGTTTAGGAACTAAGTGATGGAGTTCCATAACTAATCCTGAAAGTTCTAAAACTAAGTGATAGAGCTCGTAGCTATGTAATGGAGTTTGGAAGCTAAGTCTGGAAGTTCCGGAATTGAGTCGTATTGAAACCAATGTTTCCAAAAACATGTTAACTACTTCATACTTTATTCTTTCAAGTGATTTTGACCTATTTTATTAAAAAACATAATTTTCAAAGCAGTTAGTTAGGAATTAAATATTTTTTAAACGTTAGAAATACAATAAACAAAAGATGGAAGATTACATCCTAACTTATATTAGATCAAAAAAAAGTCACAAAATGATATTACTCTTGATAAAAAGAGGAGTAAAATAAGATCATTTATTTTACATTAACGAGACATATTATGGCCTCATCATTTCCCCCGTACTTACTTGTTTGTAAATCCTTTTAAAACATTTACTCTTCAAATGTTGGATTGTGTATTCTGCACTCCAATCAACTGTTCAGGTCAAATGGCTAAAACTAAATATCCCAGTGTTTTAGTTCAAAAAAACTATACCCTAATTTTGATTCTACTTCCGTCTTACATTCCTCAAATTGAGTGGGATCTTGAGGTTCTCTGTTTTGCCAGTGGGACATTAGAGTGAGAATAATGGGAGCCCTTGTTCTCATTCCCATCAATATGCCCATGTTCTTTTCATTGATCTATGGGATTAGTGTGCACAAAGCTTTTGATCTTTCCAGACTCCAGATCAAATTTGTGGGAGATATTACATCCATTATCCTAAAGGAAACTATAAGAAGCTCCCATCTTTTCAAACATCCATCATAAATCTCTTCGAAATTTTGAACCTCATAAAAAGTAAAGGAATCAATACTTTTTTGTAAACCAGCAAGATAATGTGTCTTGAACTGTCTATCAAAGGCATGAGTTCTAAAATGTTTAATGAAAGTAGATGGTTTACCATAATGATTCCTCATGCAGACACTAGATGAGATAGCCTTCAATAGATGCTCAAATCCATTTCCTTTCATGTAATCTGATTTTGAAGAACAAAAACAAATGTATTAAGTTCGTTTTCTCTCACATATAAATTGATCATGAAGCCTGTGTTATTTTCTAGCATAAGATTTTAGAGATAGAATTCACAGATAAGATTCTTTTTCTCTACATTGGCTAAAGAATGGGCTGTCATGAAATCACATTCATCTTGTATTTCGTGTGGTAGGCCACATGTAAATCTTGATAGCTTCCAGCGAATGAATTTTTCTTCTAGAAACACATTATATCCAGGAGAAGGTGTCCTGCATGCAACCAATTTTTCACTCATTATGCAAACCATTTGTATTTTTGCAAGATTTTTAAATTTGTCTCCCTCTTCTTTGTACAAATTTTCTTCCCATTCATTTCTTGCTTTCTTTTTCGTCTTTCATCTTGCTTTTCAAATCCTCATTGGATGTTTTGATTTCATTGAGTTCCTTGCAAGTATCATCCCATAACCACTTGAGTGCCCAATAAGTTAATTCAATCTGTGCAAATACTATTGACATAGTACTATATCTTCTAGAAATTTTACATTCTTCCTCTTTCTCCAACATCTACCATTTAACTCTTGTTAATTCCTCATTCATGTCTATGCGCTGAGTTGATAGTTCCCCAATGAGCATGTATCTTTGTTCCAACTTGAGTTTCAGAAAGTTCAAATCATTATCCTTTTCTTTGATAATGAGTTATGCTCTTGAAAAGAACAGATCCTATCTAACCTGTTGTTTCTCTTGTTTCTCTAAAATTTCTTTAGGGGTAAAGCATTCTTCTTCTACCAAAGGAAATTTCCCTTTCTATGTCAGAGATGCCAACTCTTCTTCTTCATGTGATAGCATTGTTGGGTTCACCCAAATCTTGAAAAACCTGTTCCTCAAATCTCTCATCTTCATTTTTCTTCTCAATTTGGCTTCGTCTAGGAGTAGTCATAGCCATGGTGCCCAAAATATTAGTAGCTTCTTTTTCCAACTTGTCTTGTTATTTCATCTCCTCTGAAATTTCTCTAGACCTATTATGAATTTTTCTTCTTTGAGGAGATTCAGTATGTCCAGAAGTAGGTTTCCTCCTAGACCTTTGTCTAATTTTAACTTCTTTATGTTGCCTAAGTGAACTATCATAGTCAGAGATCGATATCATCTCTCACGTATCTTCTGCAGAGGAATGAGTTTCTTTTAAAGGTATAATGGGTTTTGTAGTTTTATTTCTTCTTCAAGATCTTCTCCTTATTGATATAGTATCCCCACCTATTTCCTTATTTTCCTCTATAGGGGAACCAATTTCAAAATTATTTGTAGGAGAAAAAGGAGCTGATATTACCCTCCTGATAATATCAGGGTTTTTCTTAAATTTGTTAAGAAATTTCTCCCATATTTCTTCTCCATTTTTCTTTGCAAAATAATGGTGTTGGAACACCAAATGAACTAACCCATGATGTCTGACTATTCCAACACCCAAGGAATACCTCTAGGACATTGTATGAATGGATTCAAAAAGAAACCCTTGAAGGTTTACTATGTATTATGGTTTTGTAGCTCCATATCTAAGATGTATGAGAATCTTTAGGACTTCTCTTCCTACTAACCCAAATTGACCATCATAATTTAAATACTTAACTATCCAAAATGTAACTCTATCAAAGGGTTTGGGAAAGATGGCCCTTCTGACCCCTTTTACGATTTTCTTAGTGTTGTAAATATATTGGGGTTCCATTTCCCCCTCTTGTAGTAGGGTTTACAATACTTTTTTTAAGGTCCCTTTGATAGGATTTGGGACATGCACAATTGGACCACAAAATAAATTTATTAAATTGTATTCATAGAAAAAGGAATTATAATATTTCTAACCTTTGTTTTGGATTGTTCTAAATTTATAAAAAATTCTCTTAACAATTCGTTGTTACAATTTGAGAATTTTTTTAGGAATTCCAACCACCATACCCATTTAAAGACATCTACCACTTCTTCATCTGCAAGAAGTTTGGAATCATCCTTAGGTTTCAAAAAAAATTTAATCTTCATGGTAAAGATGGTGATTCATATTCTTTCTCCATAAAATTATTGCTCTTCCTAGATTGGCTACAAAAATCTTTACTTCATTTATGAAAAGATGGGTTTAGCTGCAAAACTGTTGTGCTTACTTGTGGAACTTGTTGTGTTAGCTTCGGAATGCAATTTTAATTCTTCTACTTCTTCCTAAAGTTTTTTCTACAACTGGTTCTTCACTTTGTTTACTCCACAAAAATGATAGATAATTATAAACATGCCGCCAATTTTTCTCCGCAGACATCACCCTCATGATTATTCTCTTTTAATCATAATGTACAATAGATGACTCATCATACCACTTTTAAATCAAATCCAATCACACATGTGAAATTTTAATCTAACCTTTAATAAGTTAAAGACATAATTACTATCTTTGATGATGTGATCCTACCATCATGATGACTCATCATTCCTAAAAGTGAAACAAAAAGAAAACGGTTAGAAAAGATAGATGGAATTTCAAGGAAGTTCCTTTTATTTTAGATTAGCCATTTATTTGATGAGATCAACTTCCATTGTTGGTTTTTAGTTGATCTCTAAGATAATTTTCTTTTGCGAAGAGAACACCATTTACGTGTTTTCATTCCTTCCCTTTTTAAATTTTTTTTTTGGTTTTTGGGGAAGAGAATTTCATTTACTGGTTTTCATTCTCTTCCCTTATTCTGGATTTATCCATCTGATTATTTGATCATTTTGGAGAAACTCAACTCTTCTATATGATCAAATTCTTTATCTGCTTCAATCTGCCTCAAGAATTCATCCTTAGGAAGAGGATTCCTATAAATTTTTAGCCTACTTCCATTGGCCAAATTTGTCGTTCTACTGCCATCAATGAGAATTAATTGAATATAACCATTTTCAAATATATTCTCAATCTGATAGGGTCCTAACCGTATGGATCTCAATTTTCCCTTGAATTATTGGTACTTAGATTTAAACAGTAATGTCCAATCTCCTACCTTGAATTACCTCTTCTTGATATGTGTGTCATGTCATTACTTTCATGGATATTGCATTATCTCTATCTATTGAAGTGCTTCCATCCTTAAAACATCCAACTCATTGAGTTGAGTAATTCTCTCTTCTTGTGCTGTATCCAACTCAATGCCTATTTTAGCTATTGTCCTCAATTTTTATAGTTCAAATTCAATAAGTAACAAGGGATTTTTCCCATAGACTAATCATATGGTGAAATTCCTATTGTAGTCTTCCAAGTTGTATTATAGGCCCAGATAGCTTCAGGTAGTCTCTTTTCCCAATCTCTTCTGCCTAATTCAACTATTTTAGTAAGGATGTTTTCCAATTCTCTATTTTTTACTTCAACTTGTCCATTTTCTTGTGGGTGATAAGGATATGACTTCTTATGATTGATTTGATAATGCATTATGAAGGCTTGGATCATATTAGACATGAATTTTGGCCCCTGATCTAAAACCATACTTCTTGGCATGCCAAAATTTACCAAAATTTTGTGCTAAAGGAAATTAGTACCTGCTTCTTTAGTGGCATTTTTTAAAGCCTTCACTTCTACCCACTTTGTCACATAATCAATACACACAAGAATTTACTCCTTTTCTTGTGAAGGAGTAATAAAGGTACCAAAAAAATACAACCACCATCTTTCAAATGGTTCAATCACCAATTGAGGTTGTAGAGGAATTTCATTGGTAAAATTTGGCTATCCCATCCTTTGACAAGGATCACATCACTTGATATATCTCTTCACATCCTTGTATAGAGAGGGCCAATAATAGCCAGTGCCAAGTATCTTGTGAGATATTATTTTCATTAAAAAGTGTCCTCCACTTGGTTCTTCATGACATGCCCTTAGTATGTCAAAGGTTTCATCTTCTCTCACACACCTACATAAAACCAAATTAGGACCACATTTAAACAACATTCTATTTAACCATTTATATTGTGCACTAGTTTTGATCAATTTTTTCATTTGTTTGTTAGTGAAAGAAGGTGGAAAATTCCCTGTTGCAAGATAATTTTCCATATCATCAAACCATGGTGTATCAGCTAGAATAACAAACAATTTTTTATTTGGAAAGTTGTCCTTGGCTAGATCTTTCTCTCATGCAGTGGTCACTCTTGCAATAAATCAGCTACCACATTAGATTTCCCTGGAGTATCTACTATGGTAATATCAAATTGTTGTAAAAGTAATAACCATCTAACTACCCTACCTTCAACGATTGGTTTTTTCATTAAGTACCTAATTGTTGAGTGATTTGTATCTGCAAATATTTTATACCCTGTGATATAATGTCTGAATTTATTAATTGCATAGATCACAACAAGAAATTATTTTTTAGTGGTAGTTTAATTTTTTTCAGTGGGAGTAGAATTTTTACCGAGGTGATAAGTAGCATACATATTTCCTTCTTCATCTTTCTATCCAAAAAATGCACCAATGGATTTATTTGTGACATCTATTTGAATGTGAAAAGGTTTTTCCCAATTATTTCCTCTCAATATTTGGGTAGTGATTAATTTTTCTTTGATTTCCTCAAAATCATGTTGACATATTTCATCCCAAAGAAATTCATAGTCCTTGGTAATAAAATTAAACACAGGGGTAGCAATTTTACTAAAATCCTTGATAAAGCACCTATAATATCCAACATTCCCTAAAAATGACTCGATATCTATGGGGGTTTGATGAATAGGTAATTTTGAAATAATTTTGATTTTGTTTTGCTCAACATGAGTTCCTCTTTTTGAAATGTGGTGTCCTAATACAATCCCATAATCAACCATCATCAAACACTTCTCATGACTAAGAGACAGATGGTTTTTCTCACATCATGTTAATACTCTATCTAAATTCCTCAAAGCATCATCAAATGTGTCTCCATATATAGTGAAATCATACAGGTATACCTCTACACATTCTTTGGTTAGGTCTACAAAAATTGCTAATACAACTCTTTGGAAAGTTTTCAGAGCATTACATAATCCAAATGGTAATACCATGTAGGCAAAGGTACCCCATGGGCATGTAAAAGTATTTTTCTCCTGATCCTCAATGGCAATTCTGATTTGATTATATCCACTAAATCCATCCAAGAAGGAAAAATATTGTTTACATGCAAAGTTGTCTACGACTTGATCTATGAATGGTAGGGGAAAATAATATCTTGGTGTGGCTTTGTTTTGTTCCCTATAGTCAACAAAAATTATCCATTTTACATTATTTTTAGAAACAATTACAAGAGGAGACACCCACTGACTATCTGAGATAGGGTAGATAAAACCTACTTGTAATAGTTTTTCAATTTCTTGTTTGACTATATCTTTTAATGTTGGATTAATCCTTCTCTAAGGTTGCCTAATTGGTCTAATGTTTTCAGTATAGTTGTGATGTGTGAAAATAGTTTGATGGATTCCTTTCATATCTTTGTATTCCCAATAAAAATCTCTAGTATGATTTTTCAGAACATCAAACAATTTAGCTTCTTCGTCATTTTTTAACTAGTTGTTTATGTTCAAAATCTTACCCATCTCAATCTCAACATGTTTGGTTCCAGTGTGTGATGAAATGATTTGTTGAAAGGCATCCATTAAGGTATTTAGTGGACATGCATGTGGTAACAACATACGATATGTAGCAACATAACCAAAATTTCCTTGAGACAACATATTGGAAAAAGGATAGTAGGCAAAGTTATGACACTTATCTTGTTATAGGCCAAACTCCTTGTCACTGCTACTTTCCAGAAATTCTTCACCATTTCCTGATATCTTAGAAACTGAAGCTACCAATTCTTCCTCCCCCTAAGAGAAATCTCATTCCTGTGGAATGAAATTATGTATAATCATAAGCAATTGTTTTTGGTGTGGTACCAAAACTAAATTTGATGGTTCTAGAACCAAATCTGATGATTTCGAGACAGAGTCTCTAGGGTCTAGAACTAAGTTCATAGGTTCCAAAAATATTCCCAATTTCTCCAAGGACAATTGGTGTTCATTCAATGGTTGACTAATCATATCTTCTAGCTCACCTACATGATCATGCAATGTGATCATGGCCAAAGAAGATAGGTTTTTCTTATTATTATCAGGAGTGTTAACCCACAATTGTTCTTGATAATCAATAGAAGGTCGTGCAGAAGGATATAAGAAGATTTGATTAGAATTCTTACCATTTTATACAATCATATCAGTTCATCTGTAATCAATTAAACTAGTAACTGTAGCTAACCATGGTCTTCCAAAAATAATGGGATAACCAAGTCTTTTACCTTTTGGCTACAATATAGGGAAATCAATTGGATATTCCCATGACTCCACCATAACTACTACATCTTCAATAACTCCTTCTGGTTTTTCTACAGACTGATCTACCATCTGTAATATGGTATTAGTAGGTTGTATACCTGTTAATGGTAATTTTTTCAAAGTATCCATTGTCATCACATTTATAGCCACTCCAAAATCAACCAAAACATTATCTATATCTTTATTCCCTATAGAGACAGAAATAATAGGACTTTCAGGATCTCTGTATTTGGGAAGTAAAAGTTTTCCTGCTAATAAATCATCAATTTTCCCATCTACCTTAATAGTCCTCGGGTACTACTTCTTCCTTCAAGATATTTTTAAACATAGCATTTTCATTAAATTTTTCAATTCTAGAATGTCATTAATTTTCTAAGAACAATGGCATTTCAATATTCAATTTCCTTAGTTCCTCCACCAACTCTGAGTCCTTAGTTTCTATGGCTTCTTTAAATCTCTCTACAAATTGAGCCTCAATCGATTTGTTATCTTGCTCCTTATCCTTTTCTTTTTCATCTTTCTTTGGAACAACCATACTAGGGGTTTCATTTTCTTTTGTCATCTCAGTGATTATAATAGGTGGGCTGCTAATTATTTTTTAGGATCTAGTTTGAATATCCTTACAATCCATGGCATTCAGATAAACTAATTTTTCTGGTTTTGTTCCTTAGACAAGATCTGTTTGTTTGTTTCTTGGGGTTTTTACTAGTTGTGTTGGTATTTGGGTTTGGACCACAATTTAATTTTGTGAATTTTGTGCTGGGGAACCCATTATGTCTTGTTGATTGTGATTAGGATATTTCCTCCCTTGAACATAATTATTACGGCTCCACCTAGGTTGTGACCAAGCATTCAGTTTTCCTTGAATAGACCTTGGTTATTGGTGTCCTTGGGAATACCAAGATTGACCTGCCCAATCGTGAGGATTTCATGTCGGTTGAGGTACCCAAGGTGGTTCTCCCCAGCTTTGTGGCACTATTCGAGCTGCCCATTAAATCATCCAGGGGTTAGGAATGGACTTGGGCATGAACTGTCCTTGGCTAGGTTGTCTTTGGACAAAATTTACTTCTTCTTATGTGGATGGAATGTTTCTTTGTTTAAGCTGATTTTTAATAAATGGAAGAATAGAACATGCATCACTCTCATGGTTCCTAGATTCATAGATAAGGCACATTTATGTTATGTTCAGGGGACAATCTCTTATTACATGCTTCTTTCTACATCTAGGACAATATAGAGCTAATGGTTTAGTTTTATTAATTGCTTTAGCTAGCAATCCATCCAATGTAGAATTTAACTGAACTAAAATGTCTGTTTTGAAATTTTCCAATTCATCCATCAGTTTGTTCATATATGGGTTTAAATTTTAAATAGTTTTTCCTTTTCTTTGTCCACGCCTTCTTTGTGAATAGCTTCTACAAATGTCTTTAATATAATTCATTCTTATTTGATCAATATTTCCACCTCCTATCAAATCAAGTGCCTCCCTTGATTCATCATCAAAACCTTTAAGAAAAATTGTTTTGTTTAGCTCTTCTTGTAATAAAAATCCACATCTTTTGCTCACAAAAAGGAACCTTTCTAAATAATCTTTCATATTCTCATCCTCCTACTTGATTTCAAACAAAAATTCCTTCCTATTCCTCCTACTACATTAATATTGATACTTATTTAGGAAGGAAACTTCCATTTGTGCCAAAGTGGTAATAGAATTATTTGGTAATCCCATAAGCCACCTCATTCCTTCATCCTTTAGGGTAGATGGAAAAAACTTGAGTTTCTAATTATCTATTTTGTAATCATAAGTTTAACAAAACACTTTAAATTCAAACATAATTTGGTCAAGGTCTTTAGATGACATCCCTCTAAACATGGGTAAATGTGCAGGTGAAATATTTTTCATAGGTGTATCATCATCATCATCCAATTGAATTATATAAGTGAAGGTCCTATTAGGTTCTCTTTCTGATTCTTAAGCCATTTCTGTAGTGCCTTCTAGAATTTTTTCCCAATCAATATGGTATGTGATTTTTTTTGGGGAAGGTGAAAATTCAGAAGTAGGAGGTTGACTACTTAATTGTGGATCAAAAATTTCTCTAAATGGGTCATGGAATATGATTATTTTTCTAAAGGTTCTACGTCCTTCTGGTGATTGATCTAATAATTCCAAAGGTGGCAATTTTACCTCGTTCCTAACAGGGGACAATGGTGCTTCAATTTCTTGATCAGCTTCCTTATTTGATCGAGAAGACGATGATTCTTATTTAGATATTTTTGGGAGGAATCAAACCTTAGAATCTCTTGGTCTACTCTTAAATTCTATGATGATGTAGGGAAGATCCTGCAATTACTAGATGTATGATTGTTGCTCTTGTTGACACCTAATTAGAAAATTTTAACTATTATGTCTCTGGAAATGGCACCAAAAATGATGGGTGTCATTATTCCCTTCATTTAATCAACTCTTTGTTGATGTCATATTTAAACTAGGGGTGGTGTCCAAAGCTATACGCAACAAGAAATATTAGTGATCTAGTAATTAACTATAGGTATTTTTTTATTTTTTTATTTTCTGTGGGATTTTCTCAATGTCTTGAGGATACCTTGGCTAAAACCTTATTGAAATCAAAATATGAAAACTTTTTAGAAGTAAGCACTCTCTGCAGAAATAGATTGCTAGAAAAAAACACACATTTGCAGAATATAATAGACTACTGTAAGTAAACACACGTTATAGAAATGAACACACTTGCTTTGGAAATAAACACACAATTTTAGAATTCTAAAAGTTGAATGCAAAGAAAGAAGAATCTAATCTAGAACGCCTGTAAGAATAAGTATACAACAGATTTCAAATTGAGCAATAAAAAATAATTACATAATTAATCGATGTATACTATTTGCTCTAGAAAATATAAATACTAATAAAACGAAGATCCTGGTTCTTAGAAGAGTGGGCCCTTTCTCCAACTTGAAACAATATTTGAAAACTTAATATAATCTCAAAACAGGAATGACTATTTTATTGATAAAATGTTCTGCATTAAAAAACATATTGTTTCTTTTTTATCTCTCTTTCATTGTCTATGTATATATTTATATCTCTCTCTATATATCTTTATCTATCTACATGTCTACATTTATATAATTATTCCATACATGTATTTACAACCATATCTTTCCTATTGATTCAGATAGAACCGAATCATGCCCAAAATAGATGTTGAATTGGATCATGGTTGGACATTCTGTTGTATGATAGTTATCCCTGGATCTGTGAGTATGAAGAATCATAAATATTCCAATTTA
The DNA here is from genome assembly GCA_019776745.2 of Taxus chinensis. Classification (NCBI taxonomy): domain Eukaryota; kingdom Viridiplantae; phylum Streptophyta; class Pinopsida; order Cupressales; family Taxaceae; genus Taxus; species Taxus chinensis. The sequence goes on along the minus strand of CM034147.1, from coordinate 724,942,785 downwards.
CTTCTTATTGAAAGGATCATTGATTGGTATATCACCGAATGTTTTTGTAATAAATAAATTCTCATCGGTTACAGAACTTTAGAGAAGTTTTGGAAGTAAAGGAATTGGTTATATATCTAACTATGAGGGTTTCAGAGCTACATGTTGGAGTTCTGTAACTACGTTCAATATTTAAGGAACTAAGAGATGGAGTTTTGGGACTAATCCCAAAATTTCAAGAACTAAGTGATAGAGCTTGTAATTGCATAATGGAGTTCCAGAGTTATGTCTGGAAGTCCCAGAACTGAGCTGTATTGAAACTAATGCTTCCAAAAACATGTTGATCACTTCATACTTTGTTCTTTCGACTTATTCTGACCTGTTTTATTAAAAAACTAAATTTCCAAAGCACTTAGTTAGGAATTGTAGAGTTTTTTAAATGTTAGAACTATAATCAACAAATGATGGACAATTACATCCTAACTTATATTATATCAAACAAAAGTCACAAAATGCAATCAATCTTGATATAAAGGGGAGTAAAATAAGATTATTTATTGTACATTAACGAGACATATTATGGCCTCATCATATGTGGCTATGGATACCTCTGTGAATACAAATTTGAATATTAGGATCTTGTAGCAGCTTCCTCATGACATTTTCTACCTTACAGCCAGATTAGAGATTGAGTCTCAAAGATCTCTTGAGGGGAAGTTTGATGGATTCTCATTAGAGGGTGATGGTATTCTTAGACACAAAGGTTGGATAGATGTTCCTAGAGATGGAGGTTTGAGAAAGGATATCTTGGTAGAGGTTCATCATGTAATTTATTCATCCCATCCAAGGGTGAAGAAGATGCATGCTGCTTTGGGATAGCTTTATCTTTGGAGATGTCTTCAGTGGGATATAGTTTAGTTTGTGTCACGATATTTAGAGTGTAAGAGGATGAAGGGCCGAGCATCAAAATCTAGTTGGCCTTCTCTACTCACATGCCATACCAAAGTAGAAATGGGACACCATTTCCATCGACTTCATATTAGGGATACCAATGTTGAGATATCACCATGATGTCATCATGGTCACGGTGGATTAGTTGATGAAAGTGGCTTATTTCTTTGCAGTGAAGAATGTTGGTGATCAAATTAGTCTCACCACATTTTTCATTTAATTTCCTCAGTTTAAGGCCTCCGTCATGTTCTCTGTCTCCCCATGTTGGTGCTTGAAGACTATGTCCTCCATTTGGTTGCCATGATCAGTCCCTTTCATTACTCAAGAATCACTTAAAGGTCCAAATTTTTTTTTTCATTTCTCTGTCCATCTGAGGGAGTCTGTAATTTGGGTGTAAAACTCAGGTTGCTCCTTTCTTTCCATTTTCCGCAGTCATGTATTCTTGTCCTTGTCATTTTTGTCCCAAATACCTAAGGAAACATGATTGTATATAACTCAGAGGATCATGTTTGAACCTTATAACATTTCCAAATTCTCTATCCTTAAGAAAAATTCATCTCCCAAATCAAATGGTTGTGTTCCTGCATTTTAATGGTTTGATACATCGATTTTTCCTGTCAAATTTACATATCTGCATTAGTGGAAACATCACCCTTTTTGGTTGGATGTGGCTCAATGGGGCACTCTAGAAACTCTTTCGTTCGCCTCAACCCAAAACTTGTCCACATGGAGGAATGACGCTCCTTTGAAAATTCACCTTTTGGTTTGGCCTTGGAGTTGCGTTGGGGGGACACGTGTAGGATTCTACTACTTTTCCTAGACTTAGAAAAAAAATTTCATGTAGCCGGTATAGGTTTTTGGCAGGCCCTACATACGTGGTAGGTTGGCATTTATTTGAGGATCCACCTCAGGGTCCCACCTTAACAATTGCGATAGGAGGAAAGGTGGAGGCATCCGTTGGCTCTGATTTGTACTTAAAATTATCAAAGAAATTTTCTGAAGCCTAGGACATGTGATGAGCCCGCACTCATTCAGGGTCTCTATTAGTGTGTGTATTTTCCACATCATCAAGTGAGTCATCTCACTTAGGTGAGATCGTAGGTCCACATGTCATTTAGGGGTCATTATGAGATTCCCGTACGCGTCAGTGCATCAGCACGTCAGTGCATCATATGCATCATTGGGAGTTACACTTCTATTCTGGGAATGTAACTCCCCCTCTCTACTCGAGTTTTCATGATTGCAGCATTGGGGGTTACTCAGCACCTCCTATATGTACACATCTTTTGATCTATGAGATAGAGGAGAGTTTTATGGCTTAACCAGGTTCCGCCCATTTGTTGAATCTTTGCATGCACATTCGGTTGATGCTCGCACCTCCCAAGATTTCTTCACGTTTCCATTCGCATGTCCATTGATGTGCACATCATCCCTCATGATCATCGTTTATGAGTTTTCAAACCCTCTTTCATAGAATCAGAGTGGATCTTGTGGATCCGTACACTCATTGGCGTTTCTATGTGTGTTTTCTAGCTTCCGACATGTTATACAGATCTCTCTCAACATGTGTGATAATAGATATTCCAGTTGTGCTCTTCTTGCATTGATTCAAATGTTTATACTTCCCTTTGGGTTTGATCTCGGTTTGTTTGCTTGGGTTCATGTTTCTGGTGTTTTTAGAGTTTGGTGTCTCCTCGGACTCGTCAATTCCTTTCTTGTATATGCTCATTTTTGCATTCTCTACATCAGGTTATGGTATGGAATTTTCAATGGTTAATTTTTTCAAGCTCCTCGGGCCTTGTCTATAACTCGGTGTTTGGTTTTGGTCTTTGCTCGGCCTCACTCCATCCTTGTGCATCAATTTCACCATCAGACATTGTTCTCTCTTTGCTTCGTGCAACAAGAGCTCATACTCATCCCTACCTTGTTCTCACATTGGTTAGAAAGCTCCCTTCTTGCTGGCTATGAATGTCTGGATGGATCCTTGCATGGAACACCAAAAAACTGCCAAACTGTGTTTTTTTGCTTTGGAAAAATGTTTTTGCACTCTACTCTAGGTCATTGGTCCTTGTTCCAGCCACCTGCACACATCTCAGGCATATCAGGCACGTATCTCCTTCCAACCTATCACTTGGCACATTTCCAACCGCTCCTCCAATAGCTTAGCATGTTTCAACACTGCAATCAATCGTTTTTGGGTGTTTTTTGGTGTGTTGGATCTTAAAATGGCTCCTCCAACTTGTGCAAACCTGCAACACCTGCTCCTAGAACCTCCAGCGACCCTTTTACACATCTCCAGCAACCTGGAACTTGTAATGTCATATTCAATGGCTCAGTCTTTGCTTGAAACATTTTTTGGGCGTTTTTTGGCATTTTTGGGTGTTTTTTGGGCGTTTTGGGTCTTCAAATGACTCCTCCCGCTTGTGCACATCTACCACACCTCCCTCCAGCACCTATGAAGACTTCTGGGCATGTGGCAAGCACCTCCCACCTGCATTCTGGTCAACACAGCTGCAAAACAGCGGTTACACCAAGAAGAAGTGGGACGTGGCATCTCCTTGCTGTCTAGCTCCTTATGTGGCCTTGACCACTTCAAATGTGGGAAAAACTTCTTTTTAATGTTTTTAGGGTGTTTAAAAAACAAAACATTTCATTTTCATGGCATGTAATAATCTTTAAGGTTGTTTTTGGCTTGTAATTTAATCCCCTCCTACGAGTGTTGAAGATGGAGGGCAAGGTTCGGGGTTGGTAAGAGGCCAACCCCACCTCGCAGTCAAAACAAACCCCTACTAAAATTTGATGCCATTTCCAACGAGTACCCACACGATACCCTTTGCACCCATTTCGTGCACTTTTTTAATACGTTTGCAGTGTCTAGTGCATTTTTTCGTCAATTGCGGGAATCGTTTTAATGCTATAACTTTTGACTCGCTGCTCATTTTTTAGCGCTTCTTTAGTAAAAGTTGCATGATTTTTCACACTTTATGTGATGGTATTATTAGTTTTGTAAATTCACTACTTTTATAAAGTGCCACATTCTAGGAGGGTTGATTATACTCTTGGGCCTACACACGCAGACGCATTATCGGGCCAAGTCCGATGTCTTGCTTTACTGCACCTTGAATCTTGAACTTTTCATCATGGAGAGTGCTCTTTCTAGACATGAGCACCATAGGATCACCTTATAGCCTCTGCCACTTCTCACTGGGAGAGAGACCTATTCAGCTTGGCATGCTTCCATGGAATGTTACTTCGCCCATGAGGGTCTTTTTACCCTTCTTGCTTAGGCGAGTTCCTGCACCCACTGATCATCTTCATTTAGAGGACTTCCTTGACACTTGTGACCATGTCTTTGTTCATATGATGATGCATGTCTCTCATTCTCTCTGGTTTCACATGGCAAACTCAGATCCACCTCATCGTGTCTGGAGCATTCTTTAGTCCCTCTATGGAGATCCTTCACATACTGCCACCATTTTTACTACTGTTGATTCAGTTGTCTCCTCCATTTCTTCATGTGATGACAGTTTCACTGACACAAGCTCGCTTTGTTCTACTTCTGATGACAAGGATTGTGCATCTAGTTCCGATGTCGAGAGTACTACAGAGGACTCTTCTCCTCTTTGTCTCACTATTCAAGAGAGTGTTAACACTTCCCACATCTCATCAGATATCGAGAAGTCCCCTTCTTAGTCTCATACAATCATCACACCTGCCTCCTTTCCACTTCCAGTGTGCGAGGCCCATTTCATTCCTCTACCTTCATTAGATGACTCATACCTATCTAACATCGCTCTTCTATTTGTTGAGCCCCCTCGTTGGGACGAGTATCTACCTGACCTTAGTCATCTTTTTCTAGAGTACACTTGTGATACACTACAGGTTTCTCATCCATCTACAGGTGTTTCAGAGGAGTTCATCATCTCTGTTGTTGGGAGTTCCCCTTCTGGGACTCTTACCACTTCCACTTTTCCGGACACCTTCATTGATCCACCCTCAACTGTGGATCCCTTTTCTTTTGTGGAGGATGTTCTGTTCCCTTCACATCACTTGGAAATCCTTTCTGCGGGTGTTCCACTTCACTCTGATAGTTCTACACACGTGGCATTACCTTCAATTCCTTAGCACTCACTCACTAGACCTATGTCACACTTATGTGCACCAGACTCAGAGTTCTTAAAGTTGCTACCTTCAGTTTCCTTTGTGGAGTGGGTGGACTTCTAGCACGTCATTTCTATCATTCCTAAAGGAAAGCACATAGTTCGTTGTGGGTGGCTCTTCTTCAATCTAGAGGCAGATGATCTCGTCATCGACATTCTTCTGGGATACTTCCTAGAGCTGCAGAGTTCAAATCCGTCCATGACATCTTCTGCATTCCTCTCATCTCCCTCTTCTTCTCTCTTCTTCTTTTTGAGACATTGGCTCTTTGTACATAGGTACCCTTTCAGGATCCTCTATGGCCAAGACCCATATTTGGCATCTTTCTTAGATTAGAGAGTGTGTTTTTCTCTTGCGCTGGATGTTTTTGCCATTGGGTTTTCCTTCATTGTTTGGGATCTTCTTTCTTGTACATGGGTACCTCATCAGGCTTTGCACTAGGACCCATTTCTTGTTTCTAACTTGCCACCTCATCCTAATTTACGATGAAGGTGGTGTGTTGGTGTGTGTATTTTCCACATCATCAAGTGAGTCATCTCACTTAGGTGAGATTGTAGGTCCATGTGTCATTTAGGGGTCATTATGAGATTCCCTTACACATCAATGCATCAATGCATCAGTGCGTCATATGTGTCATTGGGAGTTACACTTCTATTCTGGGAATGTAGCTCCCCCTCTCTACCTGAGTTGTCATGATTGCAGCACTGGGGGTTACTCAACACCTTCTATATGTACACATCTTTTGATATCTGAGATAGACGAGATTTTTATGGCTTAACTAGGTTCTACCCATTTATTAAATCTTTTCATGCACATTCAGTTGATGCTTGCTCCTCCCGATATCTCTTCACGCTGTTGTTCGCATGTTTGTTGATGTGCACATCGTCCCTCGTGATCCTCACTTACGGGTTTTCAAACCCTCTTTCAGTCTCCTCTCTTGGGCACCATCTTGAAGTTGCGCCATAAAGACACATGGAGGTTTCCGCTAAGCCTTCCCTTCCATTAGGATTTTCAAGTAACTTCGTAAAGGGCCTGGGACACATGGAGGGACCGCACATGTTTAGGGACCAGCTCCTAATTTTTATTTTGAAGAAGCACCAAAAGGACACTTGGAGGCTTCCGCTCACTCTACCTATTTTTCTTAGACTTTTTAATGGACGAAGGAGACTATCTCAGACCTTAGACACATGGTGCCTTCTGGTGAACCTTCAACTTTTTAACAAACTCATCTGAAATGAGACACGTGTTGAGTCTGCGCATGTTTGGGGTTTCTATTTTTGGGGACCATCTCAAAATGCGCCATTGTGACATGTGGATGCTCCCTTTGGCTCATTTTTTCACCAATACTTTTCAAAGGTGAAAAGGAAATTTTCTTGGGCCCAGCGTATGTGGAAGGATTGCACCTATTTGAGACTTGCCTCTGTGCTTCTCCTTTGCAGTTGTGCTAAGGAAACACATAGACGGCTACAATATAAAGCAGAAAAGGGGTAGGATCAATGGTTGATGTGCATTTCACCTATTTTTCCACCATTTTTGTTCCAATACTCTTGGAGATGCAAATACACACTATTTTTCATCATTCTTTGATGAAATTATTTGTCATCTATGCCGGTAAGCTGCCATTGAATGGATTTGAAACTTAAATTTTGAGTCCAAGGATCGTTGAGGATGACATTTTGAACAGGGAATTACTCAGGCACTTGAAAAAACTAGAATTAATAGAGGAGATGGATGCAGGGAAAAATTACAGAGGAAATGGAGGGAAAATTGATGAAATGATGAAAAAGGCATTGCCTCGAGAGAAAAAAGGGATGACCTGTCAAGTCCAACTATGTAAAGGCTCCAAACTATGATTAGAAAGGGGATTTCTTGCATGAAATAATTAGAATGATTAAAGGGACTCCTGAAAAGTTGTGGATGGAATCCTAGTCATTAGTCGAGGGCCCAAGAAATGTGATCAGTTCACAATTGGTCCACCTAGAAGATTTCGGATCTGAATTTGTTAAATGTTGTTGTGTGAAACAAATTGGTAACTAGAAAATGTCCCTCGAATATTCTTCTCTTTTTGAGGGAAAATTGAGTGGGAAAAATGTATAAATGCAATGAGAATACTCTTACAAATGGTTTGAGTTTGAAATCTTGAGAAATTTTTTTAGAAAGTTGTCTTCCCAAAAGATGAAAGCCGAGATATCATGTTATTTTATTTTGTGTTAGATTTTTTGTCGTGTCAAGTTAATTGCAAATGTATAGCCATTGACAACCACTGAAATTTCTTTGGAATATTTCCCCTACTAATAAATCTAAGCAATTTTTGAATTAATTTGTGTCTAATCCCCAGAAATTTTGTCTTCTTTGTTTCATAATGTCTGTAAATAGTTTCTTTTGTTCTTATTGAAATCTTACGCTGAAATTTTTGTGAAACCACACAGGATCTCCTCCCTATGATAGTCTAATGGTATTTGTAATTTCATTTCAAGAAGAGCCTTCATCTTGGATGAGATAAACAAATTTAAAATCAATTCACTGTCATTTGTTGATAAAGATTGTCTTTAAGTCTATAGGTGTACCTTAGGCATGATTAATTAGAAACTTTAGTGCTTAATTGATTCTTTCAATTCGATCCTTCATGTTGGATTCTCAAAGATTATGTGAAAACATGTTGATTTGGGACTCTATTAAAGTGCACCTTCTTGTGGAAGGAACATCTTGACTATTTTGAATTTTTTTGTTGTGAAGTCATTCATTATTGTGTAGTCCCTTCAAAGATCATGTATAATAAACTTTATTCTACTGTATCTTCCACCAAAATCATTTAAAAACCATTGATCCACCCTGAAGTACCCTTGTTTTCCCTATGTATCAACAAAGGAACAAAATCTACTTGAAAAAATATGTTGAACAATCAAGATTTCTTAATGTCTTCAGTAACCTTAGCCTTATGTTGAAAATATCTCCATCATTTAGAAGTGACAACTCTTAAAAGTTAAATCATGGAGCATTAACTATATTTTCACATGGTTCCCTTCATAGAATTTGTGCAAAGGAAGGATATCTCCATATCCTTCATCAAATAGAGGTTACACTAAGGGTCTTCTCACCCTGGTCGAAGAGGCGTGACCTAAAGTAGTAAGGATAGGTCAAATCCTCTCAAAGGTGGTATCCATCTCTCCACAAATTTGAGTAACAAAGGGCTAGTTAGATCTCATCCCTAGCTACAAAAGAGCACACACTATGATCTATTTACCTCTAAGCTCCTTATCGAACCTTTGTATCTTCTCAGCTTGAAAATGAGAACGAATTTGGATACCAACACTCATGAAACTATTTCCATGGACTCTTTAAAGTATTTGAACAAAGGTATATGCGTACAAAACCTGGTAATGCTTTTTACAGATTTTAAAGTGTAAATAAATTTCTGAAACGTCATAAATACCAGTGTCTTGACATATATCAAATAAGATTTGTCACTAATATTTGCAAAGCTAGAAGGAAGGAGATATTTCTTCGCTAAGGACCCTAGTAAAAGGTTATTTCAAGAGTTGGAAAGTCAAATTAAGAAGGAAGAAGAATTTGGAAGCCTATTGGAGATCAAGCATCAAGAAAAGATATCTCATTTGGTGAAACTGATCAACATGTGATTGAAGATTGTAGTACTTCCTCAAGTTCTTTTGAATCAATTAGCCTCTTTGTTGAATTAAATTCTCCATCTGGAGAGGGTCCATCATCTATATTTGAAACATTTGCTTCTTAAACTACCCCTATATTTTAAAAGTCTAATAGATTTTTAGAAGAGATAGAACCTTTAGAGGGTAGTCATTCTGAAAATTGTATCCCTTTACGACACATACCCCTCACTCCTCATCACTTTGTTACTCCTGTAAGATCACCTCCTTAGAATAATATGGATCGATCTCTACCTATACCTCCATTTTTCATTAAAAGTTTTGGTCCCATCAATTTTAGATGTAAGGTTGGCTACCCTAAGTTTCAAGGAAATAATGAAATAACTGGTGATTAGTACTTGAAACTCTTTGTCAATATGATGGAGGATTTTGAAATAGAGTTTGAGGATGTATACATTAAGTTATTTATTCATACTCTAGAAGAGGATGCAAGGGACTGGTATAAATATCTGCCAGATAATTCCATTGACTCCTGGACAGAGATGAAGAATGCCTTTAGAATGCATTACGGTGATAAAACTGACCTTAGGTTTCTTTTATCAGAGTTTTAAAATATCAAAAATAATCCTAGTGAATCAATGCATGATTTCAACAATAGATTTAACAAAAAATTGAGAAGACTGCCTGTTAATTTGATGTCATGTGATGAATCATGTCTGATAAAGTATTCAGATGCATTTGATAAGAAATTTGCTTACTATTTTAATGATAATAACCCTAGGACTTTTGAGGTAGGCATTTCCCATGGCTCTGTAAATTAAGAAGAACATAAAAGTAGTTGGAAAACCTCCTAAGAGAGAGGGTGTTAAACTGATCACCCCTAAGAAGCGTCAATCAAGTAAGGTTCTAGATCTTGAGGAAGTTGTAAGGACTTTGGCCAGGCTGTCAAAGAAATCTCTTACAAGCTAGCTAGGGTAGAAAAAGGAATTGGACAAGGTTCTTAGGGTCAACATAGGCAACAAGAATAAGAAAAACTTGTGAATCATCCTAGAAATGATAAGAGGTCTAACGACATAGGTAAAGGGCCCATGGGAGTATAGAGTAGTGTCTGATCCTCTAAATGCCAGAGTTGTTGTTATTAAAGAGACAAATCAAATGGATTGGTGTGAAAAATTCTTCTTACCCCACCTACCATGTGAAGTAGATCAGAAAGTTGAAGAAGCTAATGCCAATGACAACACTGATGATGATGCATGCATGGTGTACTGCTCTACAAGCCCACAACAAGGAGAAACTTCAACTGAGGTAATAAGTGCAAGAACTGATACAAATTTTTGGGACTACATTCACGAGGTACCTCTTCTTCCTCCTTCTCATGCTTTAGAAATAGATATGGTACAAGAATTTTAACTTCCTAATAATGATTTTGAGTGCTTAAGAGCTCTAATGATTAATAAGTATGATGGAGGAATCCCATCAGAAGAGGATAGACAACTGCTAAGGAATGTTGTTGTGGCCCAAGAAAAGGAGTATAACACAAGAAGTAAAGTTGTCAAAGGGGTAGAGCCTGAAGCCAAAACAAAGACCCCAGTTCTCAACAATGTCCCAAAAGAGACTCCAAATAAAGACGCACCTAGAAAATGCCCTGTTGTCTCAAGTAGAATTGGTGTGCCCACCCATGCCCAAAATGTTAAAAACCTTGTGTAATCTGATGAGTCTGTCAACCTTTCTTCAAATGCTTCTTTTCCCAAGTAAATTCCCTATGAAATTACGCAAGTGTTGAGTCATATCAAGATTTATGTCCCAATTGTGGAATTTCTTAGGATTATAGAGCATAAGAAGAGGGCATTTGAGTATTTGGGATTGGGGGAAGATAGGAGTGCCTAAGCCAGAAATATAAATAATGTAAACACTCCTCTTTTAACCATTGTAGACCTAGATAAATCATCAGCATTAGAAGAGATAGGTGAACCACCTGAAGTCTACTTGGAGACATATTTGGTTGAGTCTTAGTTAAATGTTGATCCATTTTTTACAACACTAATTATTAAAGACAGACAACTAGAGAATTTTATGTTTGACTCTAAAGCATCATGCGATGTTATGCCCCTGGAAGTCATGAATGAATTGAACATTTAAGTGACAAAAACTTATGTCAAGTGTACTAAAATGGATTCTAGAGAGGTCCCAGTTGTAGGGTGTGTGATGGGTTTGGTGGTACAACTTCCAACTTATCTAGGTAAGAACCTAAAACTTGATGTTTTCTTTGTTGATTGCCCTACCAAATGGGGCATGCTATTATCAAGAAAGTGGGCTGAAAGTGTTGGTGGAAGTCTTCAGATGGATATGTCTTTTTCCACCATTTCAATCAAATGTAGCCTTTTAAATTTGTGTGGAGAGAAGAAAATGTATGGAGAGATGGCCTTGTAAAGTGGTATAATTCTGATGTGGATGCAAATAACTTTGTGTGGTTTGTTGATGGCAAGGAGAACAAAATTGATCATTCAAAATGTCTTAAACATGTGGGTTTTCCTTAGACCTTGTTATTTAATGGAGCTTGTTCCAAGTTTGGAAATGGTGTTGGCATTGTTCTGATTTCCCCAAGATAAGAAGTTTTTGTCTTTTCTTTCAAAATTAAATTTGAATGCACTAACAACATTGTTGAGTACGAAGTATTGTTATTAGGCCTAAGAATTGCATGGGAATATGTTATAAAGGATGTCATTGTCAAAGGGGATTCATAATTGATTGTCAATAAAATTAGAAACAATGTATGCTACTAAGAATCAGAGAATGAAACAATACAAGTATGCAGTTTGGGATTTGATTGAACTATTTGACTCTTTTAATATTGTGCACCATGATAGAAAGCTATAATATTACTACAGACAAGTTAGCATTGCTAGGATCTAGATTTGGGAATTGTACAATGTCTCCATATTGTGAGTATGATGTTGAAGTACTAACAAGGCAATCTATCCCTGATAACGTTAAAAATTTACATAGTGTTTGATGATGATGCCCAAGTGAAATAGCTTATGTAGAGTCAAGGCGAATTTGCTGACTAAGACTATAGATTTGGAACCAACGGTGTGTGTTGCATAGAAGGAAAGGAAACATTATTTGGAAAAGAAATCATCCATTTGAAGACAAACACGATTCCCAGAGGTTTGGTGGCTCTTGAGTCAAACTTTGATAATGCTGATTTCATTATTAAAAGAAATATGTCTATTTCAAGAGATGTGGAAGAGCACAACCTAGGTACAAAGGAAAAGCCATGTAAAATCTGGTTAGGAAGCAACCTCATCAAGGAAGAGAATCAATCCTACATTCAATTGCTAAAGAAATATCAAGACTGAATAGCTTGGTCTTACTCTGAGTTGAAGGAATACAAGTGAAAATTTGTTCGAACATGAGATTCCTCTTGATTCTAATGTCAATCCTTTCAGGTAATAACAAAGGCCCATCAATCCACTTCTTTCTTTGAAAATTCAAGAAGAAATTAAGAAGTTAAGGGATGGAGGGATCATTCATCCCACGAGGTATTCATCTTGGGTTGCAAACCTAGTGCTTGTTAGGGAAACAGAATGGTGACATTAAGGCTATGTGCATAGACTTCAGGAACCTTAATAAAGCATCACTGAAAGATAATTATGCATCTGCCAAAAATGGAAAATATGCTACAGTTTGTAGCAAGTTCTGAATTCTTATCTACTATGGATGGTTTCTCTAGTTATAATCAAGCTGTTGTGAAGGATTTAGAAAGAATAAATACTACCTTTACTACTCCTTGGGGAACTTATGTCTATGTCAGGATGCCTTTTAACTTAATGAATGCTGGAGTAACTTTTTAAAGAGTAATGGATGTAGCATTTGCTGGTTATATCAATGATTTCATTGTTGTTTATCAGGATGATGTAACTGTGTTTTCCATAGAATAGTGAAATGATCACTTGTAACACTTGGAGAGAGATGTTGATAAGCTGTGAGGAGTATGGCATATCATTGAATCCTAATAATTTCCACTTTGGAGTGTAAAAGGCAAAGCTTCATGTTCAAATTGTATTAAAAGAAGGGGTAATGATAGATCCAAAGAGAGTGGAAGCCATCAAAAAAGTTCCAATTTGAAAAACTAAGAAGGGAATTCAATCCTTCTTTAGATAAATAAACTTTATTAGAAGGTTTGTGTCTAACTTTGTTGAGCTAACCATCCCCATTACTAGCATGTCTAAAGAAGGACCAAGTTATCAAATGCGAAGAAGTTTCCATTCAATATTTCAATGGGATCAAAGAATCACTAAAGCATGCCCCTTTTTTGGCATCCCCAATTTACAAGAAACCTTTTCAAGTGTTTTCTTTTTCTTCAGAAAACACCATTGCATCTGTTCTGTTACAAAAGGATGATGAAGGGACTGAGAGACCAATTTCCTTTTTCAGTAAGGCATTGCAGGGAGTTGAGTTGAAATACACCCTCATGGAGAAGCAAGCATTTTCCTTGGTGAAAGTAAACAAAGGTTTTCTAGACACTACATCTTAAGTTCTAAAGTTTTTTCTTATGTTCCTCACACCATGGTGAAAGACATCTTATCAAAGATTGAGGTCTCAAGCAAAAAGATGCAAATGAGTGTACCAAGTTGCAGGAGTATGACATGGATATCCAAACCATGAAATTGGTAATATGTTTGGGCCTAGATAAGCTTATCGCTAAGAGCAACCTATAAACTATTGAGTTGGATGAAGTAGAAGGAGAAAGGGTCAATTTCCTTGAAAAGTTGGTAAGTTTTGAATGGTATAAAGATATAATATTTTATCTCAGACATCTATGCTTCCATGAAAATTTGAGTAAAAATCAAGAAAATAGCTCTAAAGTTAGCCTCTCAAAAAAATTTCATTACTAATTTTGGGTTATCTTGGAAGAACCCTGAGGGAGTGCTCTTGAGATGCATTACTTAAAATGAGGCCCCCAAAATAATTTTTGATCTCCATGGAGGGGTTTGTGGGGGACATTTTGCTAGAAGAGTTTGTTATCACCTAATCATAGCACCCTTGTGTTTATACAAGTGCATATACTTGAAATCACAGTGTGATTTGATAACATGGGTACTATCTCCAAGTTGTGGGACTTGCTACTTGAGATAGACCTCCAAAGAAAGCTGGTTCTTGCTCCTAAACTACCTGCCACAATCTACTCTAATGCAGGGGAAAATAACTATTCTAATCTAAATTTCCAAGGGACCAGGGAGAGAGAGTGCATAAAATAAAATCCTACATTAAAGCGGTGATACACCAGAACAGGAGGGTGTGAGAGTAGTCTCCAAATGTGTGAAATTTAGAAGTAAAGTGCACACTAGAAGAGGTGATGACAGTTCTCCATAATCTAGAAAAATGCATTCACGATGATATTCCAAGCATACACAATGATAATGGATCCCTGCAAGAACATAATAATAGACAAAATATTCCTATAGAAAGATTAAAGGGGCAAGAAAAATGTAAGAAAAACACAGTAGGGGAAGATACATCCACAAACTGGTATTTTATTGCTTCCTGGTATGCACAGTTCAATCTATTACAAGATAAGGGCCTGGATCACCATGCAAGGAGTCCACTATAAGGGCCTGCAGCACATTGGCTTCACAAAGCAATTTTGACAGAGCTTTGCTACAAAGGACTAACTCTCTTTTACAATGAGCCCAACACTCCAATTTATAGGAAAAATGAGAAGGGGAAGAGAAGAGAAAATGGAAATCCCAAAATCTATCCTTCAACCACCTATAAGACGCATTAAATTGAGTGAAATGATTATATATTACTTGCAAAATTCTCCCCATACTGTCCCATGTGCTGCAGCAGAGAAAGAATGATGACCATGCCTCTTAATTGCACTCCCAGCTACCAAATAAAACACTGTTCTGAACCCGGCCACGTTTTGTTAAAAATATCAATCAATCTCTCATCAAATCTAGAATTTATTTACTTTTTTGCATTAATATTGGAGCCATGATTCCAATGGTACCAACTTTGTGCGATTTCGTTGAGAAATACAAAATTTACGGCCTTCTGAGTGTGGGCAGCTATTTTGGGTCTGGCAGGCGTTTTCTGTCATTTGATGGGAATGAGCATTGACTGACTGGAGCCGAATATGTTTCTTTTATTTAAATATATATACACTCATTAAAAATAATAAATCTAGTTTTTTTGGCGTAGAGGACGTCATGTTCGTTCCAGAAAGTCCACTTTTGTGAAAATCAGAGATCGGAGTCAAAAGTTATGGTCGTTTGAAGTTTCTGGACCAAACGTTGACTTTTCTTCCTTGCTATCGGCCGCTTCGGCTTTTCACATCCCACGTGTCCCTTTGGCCCAAATGTCCCAGTATGAAAGTCCTCATTTTGGCTGAACCAGCTGGTTCGTGTCCTCCGCGTACTCTTGTCCCGCTTGGTTCCAGACTGTCTGGGACAAATTCTTCCGATTTGCCCGGCTCAGCCGGTTCGCGTACTTTTGTCCCAGCTATCCCGGTGCAAAATTTCTCATTTCAGCCGAACCGGCCAGTTCGTGTACTTCACGTACCTTCGGCCCAACTGTTCCGGGCTGCCTTAAGTCTTTTCGACTGACTTACGTCCTCCACGTACTAATTGCCCAGATGTCCCAGACTGCCTGTTTCAATAGTTAGTCAATTTTTTCCACTTTTTGGCTAGTTCGGATTTCCGCGTCCCGCGTGTCCCTTTGGCCTGGATGTCCTAAATGCTACGTAGACCGCCTAGTAGCCTTTCGGTCGGTTCACGCCCAGATGTCCCTTATGTCCCGACTGTTGCGAGGACTAGGACTTATCCATTTTTCATGATTTTTCCTGGCCCGAGCTTGTTTTCTCAAAAAAATTTATATTTTTAAAACTTGTTGGGTTTTCTTGTTGGACAGAAGAGTTAGAAAGAACCCGAGGGGACCCCATAAACATGATTTTTTGCCTTGAATCAATATAATTGCTTGGGACTAAATAATTTGATGCATGTTATCAAAATTACCTTGAGGGGTGAATTTTGGATAACAGAGTTATAACACATAAAACCTTGAGGGCTGGTTATTGGTGGCCAAATCTCTTCAAGGATACAACTCTATTGGTAAGGAAATGTGAAAGTTGTTAGCATTTTTATGGAAGAATGAAAACTTTAGGATCCCGTCATTTGTAGCATGTGTTAGTAGAAGCTCCATTCAAACAATGGGGAACGGATTTTATTGTGGAAATTTTTTATCCTTCTAGTGTTTGTCATAAATGGATTATTGTAGCCACTAATTATTTCACTAAGTGTCTGGAAGCAATCCCCACCAAGAAGGAAACACACCAAGTGATCATGGACTTCATGTTGAATCAAATCATATGTAGATTTGGAGTGCTACCTAAAATTGTTGCTGATAATGCCATGAGTTTCACAGCCAAACCTTTGGTGGTAAAGTGCAAAGAATATGGGACAAGCTGAGTCTGGTAATAAAAACTTGTTGAAGATCATTATAAGAACCTTGGAGATGAAAAAAAGGAAGTTGGGTGAGCAACTAAAATTTGTTGTTTGGGCTGATAGAATCACTATCAAGAGAGCTACTGGTAAAATCCCGTTTGAACTAGTATATCAAACTCAAGCTTTATTGCCCCTCCATTTGCAGTTGTCTTCATTTAAATTTTTTCAACAAATTGAAGACCAAGAATTTATTCCATATGATTCTTGAATCAATTATATTATTGAATTGGATGAAGAAATACGGGCATCACATCGGCGGCATGTGAAGTTTAGAGAAAATTTGAAGAAGCTATTCGACAAAAAGGTGACACCTAGAGTTTTTTGCATTGGGGATCTTGTGATCTTATGGGATAGCAGGCATGAAGCTAAGTGCAAGCATGGTAGATTTTATGCATTGTGCATGGGTTGTTATTCAATTGATATTCAAATTGGTGAAAATATCTTCTTCCTAAAATACTCAGATGGGGAACTACTTGATTTTCCTTTTAATGGCAGGCATTTGAAGCATTTCCTTGATTGATTTCTCAAAATCAAGGTATACTCCATTTGTATAGTGTATAGTTATTTGTTCTCCTTTGCTTTTGTTTTTTTGTTCGTTCTGGTCCTTCGTGACATAATTTTGTTGGTTTCTTCATTCATTTTTTAGAGGATGGTTGTGGTTGTTCTACTCTGCAAGCTTATTCTTTGACTTTGTTGCCCAATGGTCTATTTGTAGCACTTGGTATACTATTTGTTCTTGTGACACTCACAGGGAGTGCCCATCACCAAGTTGGATCTAACGTTGTTTCTCATATTAGTCTCACCCCATTTGTCATTGAATTTCCTCAATTTGCAGCCTTTTTCATGTTTTTTGTCTCTCTGTGTTAGTGCTTAATGACACTATCCTCTATTTTGTTACCATGATCACTCCCTTCCATTAGTTGAGGATCACTTAAAGGTCCAAATTTTTTTTTTTCATTTCTCTTTCCATCTGAGGGAGTCTGTAAATTAGGCATAAAACTTAGGTTGCTCCTTTCATTCCATTTTCCGTAGTCACGCATTGTTTTCCCTTTAATTTTTATCCCAAATACCTGAGGAAAATTGATTGGATATAGCTCAAAGGATCATGTTTTAACCTTATAACATTTCCAAATTCTTTTTCCTTGAATAAAAATTCATCTCTGGGCTCAAATGGTGGTTTTCCTGCATTTTTACATTTTGATGGGTGTGTTTTTCCCGTTCAAATTTACATCTATGCATAAGTGGAAACGTCGAACTTTTTTGTTGGATGCATCTCGAGGGGCACTCTAAAAACTTTGTGGCTCACCTCAACCCAAAAATTTTCCACATGGAGGAACAACACTCATTTGAAAATTCACCTTTTGGTTTGACCTTGGAAATGTGCCTAGGGGACACGTGGAGGATTCTTCTACTTTTTCCAGACTTAGAAAAAAAAGTCATGTAGATGATACAGTTTTTTGTGGGCCATGGACATGTGGTGGGCTGACACTCATTTGAGGATCAGCGTCAGGGTCCCACCTTAACAGGTGTGACAGGGGGACAGTTGGAGGCTTCTGCTAGCTCCACTTTGTACTTAAAATTTTCAAAGCAATTTTTTGAAGCCTAGGGTTCCACGTGGTAAGCCCGTGCTTGTTCAGGGTCTCCGATCTTGGGCACCATCTCAAATTTGCACCATAAAGACACATGGAGGTTTCCCTTGGGTGTTCCCTTCCCTTACAATTTTCAAGAAACTTCTTAAAGGGCCTGGGACATGTGGAGGGACCGTGCATGTTTGGGGACCAACCCTTGAGTTTTATTTTGAAGAAGTGCCAGGAGGACACTTGGAGGATTCCACTCACTCTTCCCTTTCGCTTGGAATTTTCAATGACCGAAGGAGACTGTCTCAGACCTTAGACACATGGCACCTTCCACTTGACCTTTAACTATTCAACAGACTTTGTCAGACTGAGACACATGTTGAACCAGTGTTCTTTTGGGTTTATACTTTTGGGGACCATCTCAAAATGTTCCATTGAGACATGTGGTAGACCCCCACTTGCTCATTTTTTCACCAATACTTTTCTAAGGCCAAAAGGCATTTTTTTTTTGTCTCTGGGTACATGGAAGGCTCGCGCTTGTTTGAGACTTGCCTATGTGCTTTTCCTTTGTAGTTGTACCTAGGAAACACATGGACGACAGCCATATAAAGTGGAGAAGGGGTAGGATCAATGGTTGTTGTGCATTTCACCTATTTTTCTACCATTTTTTCTTGAAGACTCTTGGAGAAGCAAATACACACTATTTTTCATCATTCTTTGATGAAATTATTTATCGTCTTTGTTGGTAAGGTGCCATTGAATGGATTCGAAACTTAAATTATGAGTCAAAGGATCATTGAGGTAGATATTTTAAAGAGGGAATTACTAAGGCACTTGAAAAAATGGGAATTGCTAGAAGAGATGGATGTGGGGTAGAATTACAGAGGAAAAGGAGGGTAAAAGGATGAAATGGTGAAAGTGTAGGTGTAAAAGATGGAAAAGGCATTACCTCGAGAGAAAAAAGGGATGACCTGTCAAGTCAAGCTATGTAGAGGCTCTGAAAATTGATTAAAAAGGGGATTTCTCACATGACATAATCAGAATGATTAAAGGGACTCCCAAAAAGTTATGGCATGGCATCCTAGTTGTTAATCTAGTGCCCAAGAAATGTGATCAATTAACAATTGGTCCACCTAGCAGATTTCAAATACATATTTGTTAAATGTCGTTCTTTGAAATAAATTGGTAACAAGAAAAGGTAACTTGAATATTCTTCTCTTTTGGGGAGAAAATTAAGTGGGAAAAAATGTATAAATATAATGAGAATACTCTTGCAAATGGTCGGAGTTTGAACTCTTTAGAATTTTTTTGAGAAAGGCATCTTCTCGAGAGACCAAAGCCGAGATAACTTGATATTTTCTTCTTTGTTAGATTTTTTGTCATGTCAAGTTGTTTGTAGATGTATAGCCATTGAGAACCAATAAGATTTCTCTGAAATATTTCCCCTGCTAATGAATCTAAGTAATTTTGGAATTAATTTGTGTCTATTCTGTAGAAATTTTTTGACTTCTTTGTTTTATAATGTCTATAAATAGTTTCTTTCGTTCCTATTGAAATATTACACTGAAATTTTTATGAAATCACATAGGATCTCCTCCCTATGATAGTCTAATGGTATTTTTAATATCATTTCAAGAAGATCCTTCATCTTGGATGAGATAAAAAAAATTAAAATCAATTCAATATCATTTGTTGATAAAGATTGTTTGTAAGTCTTCAGGTGTACCTTAGGAGTGATTAATCAGAAACTTTAGTGTTTAATTGAGCCTTTCAATTCGAGCCTTCACGTCGGAGTCTCAAAGATTATGTGAAAACATGCTGATTTAGGCCTCCATTAAAGTGCACCTTCAGGTTGACGGAGCGTCTTGACTATTCTAAAGCTTTATGTTGTGAATTTTTTCATTGTTGTGTAGTCCCTTCAAAGATCGGGTATAATAAAATTTATCTTGCTTCATCTACCACCAAAATCATTTAAAAACCATTGATCCACCTTGAGCTACCCCTATTTTCCCTATGTATCAACAAAAGAACAAAATCTACTTGCAAAAATATGCAAAACAATTAGGATTTCTTCATGTCTTCAATAACCTTAGTCTTGTGTTGAAAATATCTCCATTTTTTAGAACTTACAACTCATAAGAGTTAAATCATGGAGCATTGACTGTACTTTCCCAAGGTTCCCTTCATAGAATTTGTGCAAAGGAAGGGTATCTCCATCTCCTTCATCAAACTGAGGTTAACCTAAGGGTCATCTCACCCTGGTTGAATAGGCACGACCTAAAGAAGTAACAGGTCAAATCCTCTCAAAGGTTCTATCCACATCTCCACAAATCTGAGTAACAAAGGGTCAATTAGATCTCATCCCTAGCTAAAAATTGACACACACTATGATCTATCTACCTCTAAGCTCCATGTTTAATTTGTGTTCCTTATCAGCTTGAAAATATAATGAATTTGGATACCAACAAAGACCACTAATATAACTAGAGCAATAATGTGGGTATAACTTGATGAGATTGTCAGATTGCATGGGATCCCATGGAAGAACATTTTCTACTGCGATCCCATGTACACTTCTCAATTCTAGACAACCATGTAGCAGGTTCTTGGTATGAGTATCAACTTTAACACAGTGTGTCATCTAGAGACAGATGGGAAGATAGAGCGAGTGAATCAGATTTTTTAGGATATGTTGTGAAGTAGTCTAGGTGGGAGGAGTAATTGTATTTAGTAGAGTTTTCCTACAAAAATAGTTTTAAAAGTTTCACTGGCATGGCTGCTTTTCAGGCGTTCTATGGAAGAGAGTGCATGACCCCTTTGATATGGGATAGCTTGGAGGGAAGGTTTTATCCTAGGCAGGATTTCATAGAGGATATGGAGCAATGGGTTGTCTTCATTTGTCCGATGCTTCCGATGGCTTAGGATACGTAGAAAATGTATGTAGATATGAGGAGGACAGATCATATTTTTGAGGTGGGAATGAAGGTTTTTCTTTATTTCAGGCCTTAAAAGAGCCCTATCCGTTCTGGAAAGGGCTGTAAGTTACCTCCTAGATTTGTGGGTCCCTTCGAGATCTAGAGTGTATTGGTCCCTTGTCCTATCGTCTAGCATTTCCACCCAGCTTATCTCACGTGTACGATGTATTTCATGTATCTATACTTAGGATATATATTGTAGATCCCTCTCATGTTTTTTATTGGATGGCATTGTAGGTGTAGGAGCAGATGTTAGTGCAGCATGTGCACATCATAGAGCACAAGATCCTAGCCCTTCAAGGCTATGAGATTAAATAGGTGTGGGTCCAGTGTGATAGGTATGATGATATTGCAGCCACTCGGGAGGATGCTACTATTTTGTGAGCTCAATTTCCTAATCTATTCCAATGAATTCTAGGAGGAAGTCAAGCCTAATGGGAGGGGGATGTAGTGACCACTCCTCTTCGACACTGTTCTATCTTGATATTGATACTATTGAACTGATTTTTAGACATTTGATTATGATACATTGATCAGTAGATGATAGATTGTACTGATATATGGATTATTGACACTATGATGGTATGTTTTATTATGATGCACTAGATAGTGATGTTAGACAGTTGATATATGTTGATTTTCATGATATGGATTTCCTACTGACACAACATGTTTTGGTATTTTTTTTAGGAGAATTGTAATCTTATGGATGTTATGTTTAGCATTTGACATATTGATGGACAATAGAATTGTTAAATGTCTAATGATGAACATTGATTTTATATGCATATATTATCGATGTTGTTAAAACAGTCGAAAGGCCAAAGAGGTATTTTTTGTGTGAAGGACTTTTATCACAAACATCGAAGGGGATACGATACCAACCACGAAAGGATGTCAAGTGTTGAGCAATGAGGACAAAATTGACAACTTGTGTAATGTTTTTTATTGTGTTTTTTGCATGTCTTGTTTGTAAGTGTCCCATGGGGTTGTGATTTCACATATGTGGCCATGGGGTGAATTATGTCCGTTTCTTTAATTTTTGTATGTGTTTATTTATGTTTTGTGTATTTAAATTTCAAATATTTGCCACTTTATTAGCATGTGTAAATGTCTATTTATTATTCTTAAACCATCTTTTTTTGTTTAACCAAAGTAGAGATGTGACTATCAATGATGATGAGATCTTGTAGTCCATGCGTAAGAAAAATTTACGTTGATTTGGGAGTGTTTTACTCCACCCCAAGTTCAAATATTTGGAGACTGATGGGAAAAGCAAGATGTGTCTCATGCTTCTTAATTTGACCCAACAACCTTACCTATGGGTTGGGAAGCTTAATTTTTACTTCTTTGTCCATTTTTGAGTGCAAGAGAAGGAAAATAATTTCACTTTCTTTCTACCCAAATTTATTATGTTCCTTGAAAGGATGGGGTACAAGTTTGAGCCATGTGGGTTTTCATATTCCTTGCATGTGCATTGATGTTTCTTGGTCTTGGTGTGTTTGAATTAAGTGTGGAGATGGGGGATGATGAAGTGGCATCCTACATGGAGCCACCTCATCATCCTCACATCCCATTTCTATTTATTTGTGATTTTTGGTTAGAATGGGGGTTACTTGCCCATTTTTCTTCTTGCTCACTTTTAGATTTTGGAGCTTTTGGAGTGCTGGAAAATTGCTTGGCTTGGATTTGAAGAGGCTTGTGAATATTTTTCTTGGATCTTGATGGAGAGGCAGGCTCTCTGTCCTTTTATTAGTATGCTACTTTGTTTTTTGTAAGCAATGTTGTTTGGTTACAAATATTTTTGTCTTTTGATGGTGGTTGTATGGGTTGGTTGAGTAGTTTGCCTTAGTTGGGTGTGTGTGAAGAGCTTATGGGGCCATTGGGGAGGAAAAAGGTAGTTTATGTGTGGCATGCAAATCGGTGGGAGTGTGAATGGGAGTCTTACCTATAGGGAGAGAAAATGGATTAATGGATTTGTGTGATTATTTTGTGCACTTGGAGGCTTAGGGTAAGACTCCCACTTCACTTCGGAGGTATAAGGAGGTGGTCTCCCATAACCCTTTCTCTATTTGGTTTGATCATCAAACCTTTGTGTGGTTGTGAAATTGTAATCTTGTGAAGTATGTTGTCCGGTTTCAGTTGAATTCCTTGTATATGTTTGTTGTGAATCCAATTTGTTAAAGTTTTCATTGCTTCTCAATTTTCCTCATGGTTCCTTGGTTGGGGCTCTGGGTCAATTAAGGGAATCAATTCTCCCCTTAATGGATTTAAGGTTGGGTGGAGAGCATTGCCTACTCCTCATTCCTTATTTTTTGATCCCATTTTGAAGATGGAAGAAGGAAAGTTTTGGAGCCACATTTGTGATGAATACATACTTATTAGACATTTATAAATTTGGCCTTATTGATAGGCATGTTGGAATTTATTCATATTTATACTACCCACTTGAGTGGATGACAGAAAATTGTAAACTTGGGAGAAAGTTGTTATATTTGGAAATATTTTTTTTAATCTTGTGAACTTTTCATAAAGTGTTATGTGAGGAATGCGCCTTTAGAATGTATTAATATTGTGAAAAGGGAATTAACAATTTACTACATTACTTAAAAAGTATAATCCTTGAACATGTTGGAATGGATATTCCTTCCTTTTAATTTAAGAAGTTTCATTTCTTTTAATATGATAAATTTCCATTTCTAAAAATATTGTGAAGTTTATTACAATCTATTGTTGTTAAAAATAGTTGTCATTTTTATTTTATGAAAGAAATGAATTAGTTACATTTGTTAGCATTTAGGAAAAAGAATTAGTCATTGACAAACCTTACTAAGAAGAATTATCTCCTCTTTAGATATAATATAGTGAATGAAATCTCTCATTAATTTCATTTTCCAAAGTTTATCTTTAAGAGAATATGGAGAGAGCTTCCAAGCTTCTTGAATTTTGATTACTACCCTATAAAATTTGATTTTGTAAATACACAAAACAAGGATATATATATCCTTGTATTAATTTTTGCATTATTTGTTATTGCATAATTTTATTTAGTATATACATTAAAATTAATAATTATATTAAAATGGAATTGCTATTAAATTTGTATAGATATCCTATATTATACACTTTTAATTATTACAAAAATAATAATATATAATAAACAAACAAAGAGGTGGGCTTATATATTTTTATAATATATGTAACAGAACTTTTCATACGTAAATTAATGCGATTAACAAATGGGTGAGTATTTTGGTGTGATGCATCATGTTCTAAGTTCGGGTGGGGGTTAGTATTAGATTTTGGGAAGTGGATTGGGGGAAGGGGAAAAACCCCCACCCCAACCCATATTAATATGGGTTGGGGTTGGAGCGGTGTCCCCTCCCCCAACCCACCGTTAATTTTTATTAAAACCAACAATGGGTGGGGGCCGAGCCGCCACCGAACCTTTAAAACTTGTGCAAAATTGGGTTTACTGTTGGTGGCATGTGTAAAAAGATTTGGCCATGACCCATGGTTGGGAACTTAGGTGAATATATGTGTGTGTGTGTGTGTGTGTGTGTGTGTATTTTTTTGTATAATTATTTCCATAATGAAATAAAATCCTGGATATTGTTATTTAGAAATTAAGATTTTAGGTATTTGAAAAAAATAAGACAATGGGTAAATGCATTCATATATATATGAATATATTTATAATTATACAAGAGGTTTATTTTGTATATCGAATCTCAAAGGAAAATAAAAAGGATGCAAATGTTACAAAATATAGATCTATTCGAGATATGGAAATTACCTGAATGGGTATTCTATTAAATATTACTTAGAATATAAGAGTAATGAAACTTGGAAACCCTTGAAATGGGTAGTATAGAAAAAGAAATACATAAATAAAATAATAAGGGTTTGGGATGTGTATATCCATTCCCAATCTTGACCCTTCTCATCCGTGGCTTCCTCCTCCTAAATCCTCCCTTAACCTAGAAAAAAGAAAAACAATGAATGAAATGCACAAAAGAGAAAAGAATAAAATCCTTAAGGATTTTTAAGTTTAGTTTAAATTTCCCCATCTAATGGTCCTTATTGGTTTCATCCAAGTGCGAATATTGTCCCCTACGAAAGTTAGGTGGAGTTAGGTGAGGTGATCATTTGATCACATGGGCCTCCCTTTTGAATGGGGCCACTTGTGTGGGTTGTAAGTTAATTAAATTTTTTGTATTTTCATTAACTTATTTTTAGTAGATTCTTTCCCTTAAATGTATAGAAATCATTGATATTTTAGATTTGAATCTAATAATTGTGTAAATGGGAAAAATTTTAGACCTTGGACTTTAATTATTAAATTATTGCGTGATTATGGAAACCAATGATTAAATTAATTCAAGATTAATCGAAGGAAATATTTTAGACCCAACAATAGAATTAATCAATTTTTTTATCTAACATTATGATTTATTTAATTTGGTGATGATCTGTTATTAACTAAGGGTTTAGCTTAATGTTACATTCTTCTTTTACCAAAAAAAAGTTTTCCATAATTTTACTAGTATAATCTATGTTTGGTTTTGGATTTCATGTTCCAAATTTTGTGGGCGTTACGAAAAAATATACACAAAGAAACAAAAAATCCTCACAACAATAAAAAACCATAGCATTTTTTAGTGCAAGAAATGTTATGGTTTTCATATTTAACAAAATATATATTTTAAAAAAAATTAACACTAGGCTAGTATAAATTAGTAACCTAATAATAATTGGTAATTTTTAAAAGGGAATTGTATGATGTGGGACGTGGTTGAAGAAATATGTACGAAGTTAACACATGGGATATAGAGGAGTACTCTTCCACTCCATACCAAACTTGTGGCATTCCTTGATATTCAGATCATGGACATCACGATTCATATGTGTACCATATTCTTGATATGCATCAATGGTACTCAAGTGATATTCTTGATACATACATTCTTGTTAAACATGATTATAAATTGATTTTATAATTTATTAATATTTTATTTTAGTTTATTTGGTAATAATTATAGTCATGATTAAATATATATTTTATAATTTATTACAATTTTAAATTTATTGTATTTTAATCTTTATCATATCATTGGATATCCTCCTCTTTAGTGCCGCTATATTCGCAGCCCGTCGATTTCATGGTCGAAATTCCAGAAGTAATGAATTTTCTTAAGCATCCTATCATGTTTCGCCTACCTTAATGGAGGTAAGGAATTAAAATGTTAAACATTACTATATTATTTATAATTCTGTTGCGAAAAATATTTTTAATATATATTTGATCTTTTAAATTTATTAGAATATTTATTTATCTTATAATTATAAATCCTTTCTTTATAATAGATAGAAAAGGATCCAAGGACCATTACAAGAAATATATAAAAATGAAGCTCACGTAGATCTAAACGTGGAGTCAAACTAACTTGACTCAGAAAAAAGAATAATAAAAAATAAAAAGAGGGCATTCAACCCCAATAAAGGGGAGACCTTTTAGATATTTTTCTTGAAACTTTGTTCCACCCTTCTTCCTCTGAGTCATACTGAATAAGTTATTTATGATTCCAAAAACCGAAGGTTTTAAAACTATACTAATGATAACACAGACCTTGCGAGTAATCAAGAAATTTGATTTTTTTGGGATCACACCAAGCTTTCCTTGCAATTGATTCATCCTTCGAATTATTTTTTCACACCAAACACCCAAGATTTTCAATATTTAACAAAATTTCTATTTTACAAGAGTTTGGGATTTCCAGTGAATCTTCATCAAAATTCAAGCTTCCTCTGTCCTCTTCCTTTGTAAATAACGAACTATCCTCACAGTCACTCTCATCCGTATGAGAAACCTTTTCATCCTCCATCTCCAGAGGGTTACCCAAAGTCGGCGAAGGAGAAAAAGGTGGATTTGAAATATGGCCATCCCCATTGATTAAGCCACATTCAGTGCATTTTTTAATGGATTAGAATAGCTGACCTCTCCCCACATGCCTAAAAAATTGGAGCCCCCTAGATCAGGGAATGGGATCAAATCCCTAGAATTTAGTCACAAATTAAAATTCATCTCTCCCAAATGCTACTTTGGGACATAATATGGGACTTCTGTCACAAAATTTCCATCACAACTGTCCACCAGAACATATGAGTTAGCAATAGCAGGTTTGGATGGATCCTTGTAAATCCCACTATCTTTTAGTGGAACATAAATATCTTGACTCCCAACTGAAAAATAATATGCGCTAGGTTGAGGGGAAGGAATGATTTCCTTATAATCCCACACCTGCCTTATTTTGCATGTTCCTTCTCTATGTCCCACAAAACTGCATGACACACAAATGACACGGGAATATTTGAAGATGAATTTCTGATCACATTCACCATATTATGAAATAATTCAGATAGAAGCTGGAAGATGCTTCCCAACTTCCACATTTAAACACATTCTAGCATAGACAAGTATAGATCTGGCCTTAGTGGTAGAATCCACCACCAAGAAACTACCTAAAGCTTTAGATATGCTAGAGTGTACTTATTTTCCCCAACATCATACATCTCGTGATTAATGATCTAGAAGTGGGGACATTTACGAGGTGGTGTATCATGATTCCCTTAGTTCATGGGAGGAAAAAAATTAAAATATTATTTATGTCTATATTATTTGTAGTCATATTCATAATTTTAGTTTAGATTTTATTTATTTTTTTAATTTACTATAAAATCACAAATCATAATCTTATGTGCCAATGTCTTCCATGCAACCTCATAAATCAAGTGGTTGCAGTAAATTTATATGACAAGAGACTACCCATAGAAGTGTTTTGCTAGTTTTTATTGAATTAATGACAGGGGTACAAAACTTATGCTCGAGTCTGAGGAGGACTTCCCCTCTCATCTAACACTGAATTAGTACAAGTATCAAGTAAGGAGTTTGAATGGGGATTTTTTATACCATGACATTAAAATTTTACACTATGTTCTTAGCAAGAAAACATTAGTTTACATTTTTTTCTAATTTTACACTATGTTTTTTCATGTTATCAAATTTGTCAAAAATTAAAATATTTAATTTTTTTTATTTTCTTTTTTGTACTTAAACAAGATTTATCATTACAATATACTACATCTTTTACCACAATTTTTCAAGAATATTTTTGTGGTTGTATAGTATTCCAAAAATTAAAATTGTAGCATTGGAAATGTAGCTAATAAACATTTAGATGTATTACTGTATTTTTTCCACAACTCATTATATCGTGGATGGTCCACAATTCAAAAAATTAATAGCTATCCTCTATTTTTAAAATTGTTCATTGTCTAGATTTCTTATTGTAACATTTCTACAATTGTTTTTTTGTCAGTATTCGACAATTTTGACCAAAATTTAGTTTTCCTCTAGATTCAATCTTTGTCGAAATTCCACAATTTATAATTATGTATCTTTCTACAATGTTATATTTGTGGAAATTTCAACAATTTGTTTCTACAATTATCCTTAACAAATAAAACTTGTAGGGGGAAGCTATAATTTGATTGCCACACTAAATAATTGTTAAATTATCTATTAAAAAATTGTAGAAAAGCTACTATTAACAAAATTTATAAAATAATAAATTTAATTGGTAGTTAATAATAACTTTTATAATTTTAAATTATTACATAATACATTGTATATAATGACCAATTAATAAAATATATATAATGAAGAATAGAAGGACAATTTTAGATTATAATTATAATTTTCTAATTTTAAATTATTATATAATAAATTGTATATAATGACCCATTAATAAAAAATATATAATGAACAATAGGAATAAAATGTTTAATTACAATACTAATTTTATAATTTTAAATTAATAAATAATAAATTGTACATAATGACCAATTAATAAAATATATATAATGGACAATAGAAGGAAAATTGTATATTACAAAGGAACTTTAAATTTATGCTACAAAATTGGAATAAACACCGATCCTATGCCCACATTTCCGTAAGTGCCATGTGATATATTTAAATGCATTGATCTCCATTGCTCCATGGCACAAAAACGATATAAGAGAGACACCTCAAAACACTGAAAAGTACATGTAGATTTCACTACCACACGGATTTTACTACAACATGCATGGACTGGTATTTGACCTCTTCTCAATAACATCTATGTTAATCTGGGCCACTCATGCTTTGAATATAAATAAGGCCTAAGATTCCTCTAAATTAAAGGAACAAGTGCCTATGCTAACAATTGCACTTAGGAATCACATCATTAGTGGCATGTTAATTTGTGGGACATGTCTTGGGGCTGAATAGTCATCCATTTATAACCTCAGAAATGCTTCGCCAACCTTCCAATTGGAAGGGCATATGTCAAATTACCATTTAATTCAATCCTTTGAATTGTAACAATTAAATCATCAGAGAAATATCAAGAGAGAACACCTACACATTATTATCAATAAATCACCAGGATAGATCACGTAGTATGATTGAAATGCTAATAAAGAATGACTATTTTCAAAAATGTCAAACTTTATTCATAGATTCATAGTGGAATATAATAGAAGGAGACCTGAAAACTTTTTACGAAAATTAAACTCTATAGAGATAAAAAAATATGAACAACCAAATTCACTAACACGATAGGCAAGCGCACACATCCAGGAGGAGCATAGGGTTCTGTAGAGTCACATCCTCTGAATGCACGCGTAGATTAGATTCAGGCTGAGGCCATTCTCCTGCTGGGAAATCCTGAAATGGAGGCCCTCCCTTGGCAAGGGGGACACTGAACTCCTGGTAGGTACACATAGGATTGGTAGAGGCCATTGATAGAATGTTTCTTTGGTTTTATTTACTTCTCTGCAAAACCCCCAATGGCAATCCTGAGACAAAATACAATATAATGACTCTCAATGGACTACTTCTCAAATCTTACTTTTCCACACAATGACACAATAAGATTCTTAGAAAAATAAGAACACAGATTGGGCAATGGGTGATGAGCATTACATATTTATTATCAGTAGCAATCATGAAAACACATTAGAAAAAAACAAGGAAAAAAACCCTTCCATTCATTTATAATTTGATAGAACCTTTCAAATTATGCTCTAAATGTTGTGCTCACCTAGAATATGTTTAAGGGCTGAGCCTATCTCTCACACACATTTGCAAAGAGATGGGCAGGTTCGAACTTGAAACCTGCAAAATACAAGGCAAGAGGCCCACCACTCTGCCATAGCATTGGTCACTCTAAATTTTGAGCCTTTTTAATTAAATATTCCCCCCACATGAGGGATAGGTAGATCCGTCTCAAGATCACTACAAACACTTATACATCCGAACATGAAGCCACAAAATTCCGCGACCAAGTGATATGAAATGAAAAAGTATTGAGTTTGATTTGTCCACAAGTAACCAAAAAAAAGATTATACGATTGATATCAAATAATTCACTTGCCAAGTGTCTCACATGTTAAGTTTTAATCTGATGTGGCAAAATTATATTAGTTAATAACGTGCACATTAACCGTTGACCAACTTCATGGGCGGTGAAATTAAATTATGAATGTAAAAGAAATAATAGTTGGCAGTAAAATTTATATGTTTATTACTTATAAAATAATTAATATTTTCTTAGGAAATTATTATAAATAATAGGTATAACAAAAAACAACAATATATATGCTGGGTTTTTTAATTATATACTTATTATTGAAAAAATAATTATTTGTGTTAGAATATTATGTAAAAATTTAAATATAAATAAAGAGAAATATGTTATAAATATTAAAATAATTTAATTTTCTCAATCCATGTAAAAGTGAATATATTTATTCTATAATTAGATTTCTATAATATATTAAATTTAATTTTGATTTTTAAATAATTTGAAAAATGATATATGGTTTATAAAGAGTATTTAATTTCAAAAATGATATCTAAATTTTAGTTTTATTTTTTAATAATTGTGGAATTTTTATGAGGAAGGATTAGATATTTGATTTATCTACATATTATTATTAGTATATGTCGATTGTATAATATCTACAAAATATAAAAATGAATAAGGAAAACTATCATAGAGAAGCCACAATTATTACAATCCTCCCAAATTGTTAAATTTTTGTTGAGTAATTATGGTAAAAAATGTTATTTACTCCTCCCTTACAATACCTACACCTTCAATTCATTATCTTAAACTTAATCTTATCTATCACTAAGTATAGCATTTGCATGCAATTTGTAAAAGTTTGAATTTATTTTGAGTAAATATAATTCTCTACAAACTTTTATAAATTACATGAAAATGTTAGACTTAGTGGTAGATAATATTATGTTTAAGATAATGAATTGAAGATTTAGGAACTGGAAGGGTGGTGTAGTAAATTTTATTTACTATAGTAAAAATCTTGTAAAAATTTAAATTTTGATGTGTTATATTTCAAATATTTTTTGAGAGAAAATATCATCCATCTTTTAATTTATTTTTTTAAAATCAGATAAAATTTTGAATTTTCCCTATGAAAGTGTTGTAGATGTGAATTAACTACAAATTATTAAAACTTAAATAAAATTGTGGAACATCCACAATATTTTAAAATGGGAAAATTTAATAAGATCGTGGATTTTGTAATGCCCCCCCCTCCTCCTTACCTCCTAATCATTGAGGTGCAAGTACCAGCTTTGCACCTAGCCATTAGTATACTCAAGAGCATAGTTCACCTTTGCCTCGAACTGGCTGTAGGGGACGTGATCCCATCCGTATTTTATGCAAGTCTTATTAGATGGCTCTATATCCTTTTATGACAGAAGATAGTCCTTGGTTTTTCTGGCACAACCTTATGTAGTGACAATGATACCTCTCTGGCTGTCGAATGTCATCTATGAATTAGGGAAATTTTATCCCGCGTATTTGGGTGGTTGGATAGCAATCATAGTAAAATTATTATACTTGTTCGTAATACGTAAATTATATATAGTACGATATTTTTTTAATATAATATGATAAAAATAATGATAGTAATGATAACATTTGAAATTAAAGATAACGGAGTAAAGTAAAGGAATGTAAAATAAAGATGATAAATAATATTTTCAAAAAATAAAAAAGAAAATAAAAGGAAACATTAAATAAAATAGAGAAAAATAATAAATCAATTAGATGGGTCATTTAAAGGAGTTGGTAGAGTGGTTTGGTGAAATTTAATTAAGTATGGTTTAATATTAGATGTAGATGTGGAATGAAGGGATAGAAATTGTTTCTATGAATTTAATCATGTCTTGTTTTACACGGCACTAGCTTCGAAGGAGAATGGACGGTGGAAGAATAAATGAAGCATTAAATTCTTTAATGGCCTTGGAATTCGGATAGTGACTCCATTAACATGCATTTTATGTGGAGTGTTTTTGTTTTTCATTTTCATTTATGTATTCATATTGTGTTTGGTTCTACTTAACTTGGAAGTTGTTTTGTAAAATATTTGAAGAGAGAGCAGTAGAGGGTTCGCAAAAAAATTCCAGGCATGGATCTCCACCTTTTACTCTATTTGTACTCATTTGTAGCAGGCATTATTATGCAGTTTACAATTCTGTTGTAAATAGAGACATTCAAATGTATGATTTCCCCCTTCTCTGTCTTGCTTATTCAATACAAATGGATGGAATATTTTTAAATGTTGAGTAATTAAATTTAATTTTGATTTTTAAATAATTTGAAAAATGATATATGGTTTATAAAGAGTATTTAATTTCAAAAATGATATATAAATTTTAGTTTTCTTTTTTAATAATTGTGGAATTTTTATGAGGAAGGATTAGATATTTGATTTATCTACATATTATTATTAGTATATGTCGATTGTATAATATCTACAAAATATAAAAATGAATAAGGAAAACTATCATAGAGAAGCCACAATTATTAAAATCCTCCCAAATTGTTAAATTTTTGTTGAGTAATTATGGTAAAAAATGTTATTTACTCCTCCCTTACAATACCTACACCTTCAATTCATTATCTTAAACTTAATCTTATCTACCACTAAGTCTAGCATTTGCATGCAATTTGTAAAAGTTTGAATTTATTTTGAGTAAATATAATTCTCTACAAAATTTTATAAATTACATGAAAATGTTAGACTTAGTGGTAGATAATATTATGTTTAAGATAATGAATTGAAGATTTA
Source organism: Taxus chinensis (assembly GCA_019776745.2). Lineage (NCBI taxonomy): Eukaryota > Viridiplantae > Streptophyta > Pinopsida > Cupressales > Taxaceae > Taxus > Taxus chinensis. The sequence continues at coordinate 724,909,804 of CM034147.1, read as the reverse complement.
GGTAGTGGAAGGGAGGTGTAATAAAAATTTTTTACTATAGTAAAAATCTTGTAAAAATTTAAATTTTGATGTGTTATATTTCAAATATTTTTTGAGAGCAAATATCATCCATCTTTTAATTTATTTTTTTAAAATCAGATAAAATTTTGAATTTTCCCTATGAAAGTGTTGTAGATGTGAATTAACTAAAAATTATTAACACTTAAATAAAATTGTGGAACATCCAAAATATTTTAAAATGGGAAAATTTAATAAGATCGAGGATTTTGTAATGCCCCCCCCCTCCTTACCTCCTAATCATTGAGGTGCAGGTACCAGATTCGCACCTAGCCATTAGTTTACTCAAGAGCATAGTTCACCTTTGCCTCGAACTGGCTGTAGGGAACGTGATCCCATTCGTATTTTATGTAAGTCTTATTAGATGGCTCTATATCCTTTTACGGCACAAGTTAGTCCTTGGTTTTTCTGGCACAACCTTATGCAGTGAAAATGATACCTCTCTGGGTGTCGAATGTCATCTATGAATTAAGGAAATTTTATCCCGTGTATTTGGGTTGTTGGATAACAATCATAGTAAAATTATTATACTTGTTCGTAATACATAAATTATATATAGTACGATATTTTTTTTAATATAAGATGATAAAAATAATGATAGTAATGATAACGTTTGAATATTATATATATATATATATATATATATATATATATATTAAAGATAAATGGAGTAAAGTAAAGGAATGTAAAATAAAGATGATAAATAATATTTTCGAAAAATAAAAAAGAAAATAAAAGGAAACATTAAATAAAATAGAGAAAAATAATAAATCAATTAGATGGGTCATTTAAAGGAGTTGGTAGAGTGGTTTGGTGAAATTTAATTAAATATGGTTTAATATTAGATGGAGATGTGGAATGAAGGGATAGAATTTGTTTCTATGAATTTAATCATGTATTGTTTTACACGACACTAGCTTCGAAGGAGAATGGACGGTGGAAGAATAAATGAAGCATTAAATTCTTTAATGGCCTTGGAATTCGGATAGTGACTCCATTAACATGCATTTTATGTGGAGTGTTTTTGTTTTTCATTTTCATTTATGTATTCGTATTGTGTTTGGTTCTACTTAACTTGGAAGTTGTTTTGTAAAATATTTGAAGAGAGAGCAGTAGAGGGTTCGCAAAAAAATTCCAGGCATGGATCTCCACCTTTTACTCTATTTGTACTCATTTGTAGCAAGCACTATTAGGCAGTTTATTATTCTGTTGGAAATAGAGACATTCAAATGTATGTTTTACCCCTTCTCTGTCTTGCTTATTCAATACAAATGGATGGAATATTTTTAAATGTTGAGTAATTAAATTTAATTTTGATTTTTAAATAATTTGAAAAATGATATATGGTTTATAAAGAGTATTTAATTTCAAAAATGATATATAAATTTTAGTTTTATTTTTTAATAATTGTGGAATTTTTATGAGGAAGGATCAGATATTTGATTTATCTACATATTATTATTAGTATATGTCGATTGTATAATATCTACAAAATATAAAAATGAATAAGGAAAACTATCATAGAGAAGCCACAATTATTAAAATCCTCCCAAATTGTTAAATTTTTGTTGAGTAATTATGGTAAAAAATGTTATTTACTCCTCCCTTACAATACCTACACCTTCAATTCATTATCTTAAACTTAATCTTATCAACCACTAAGTCTAGAATTTGCATGCAATTTGTAAAAGTTTGAATTTATTTTGAGTAAATATAATTCTCTACAAACTTTTATAAATTACATGAAAATGTCAGACTTAGTGGTAGATAATATTAGGTTTAAGATTATGAATTGAAGATTTAGGTAGTGGAAGGGAGGTGTAATAAATTTTTTTTTACTATAGTAAAAATCTTGTAAAAATTTAAATTTTGATGTGTTATATTTCAAATCTTTTTTGAGAGAAAATATCATCCATCTTTTAATTTATTTTTTAAAATTTAATTAAAATTTTGAATTTTCCCTATGAAAGTGTTGTAGATGTGAATTAACTACAAATCATTAACACTTAAATAAAATTGTGGAACATCCACTATATTTTAAAATGGGAAAATTTAAAAAGATCGTGGATTTTGTAATGCCCCCCCCTCCTCACCTCCTAATCATTCAGGTGCAGGTACCAGCTTCGCACCTAGCCATTAGTATACTCAAGAGCATAGTTCACCTTTGCCTCGAACTGGCTGTAGGGGACGTGATCCCATCCGTATTTTATGTAAGTCTTATTAGATGGCTCTATATCGTTTTACGGCACAAGTTAGTCCTTGTTTTTTCTGGCACAACCTTATGCAGTGATAATGATACCTCTCTGGGTGTCGAATGTCATCTATGAATTATGGAAATTTTATCCCACATATTTGGGTTGTTGGATAGCAATCATAGTAAAATTATTATACTTGTTCGTAATACATAAATTATATATAGTACGATATTTTTTTAATATAAGATGATAAAAATAATGATAGTAATGATAACATTTGAATATAATCTATATATCTATATATATATATAATATAATATATATATATATATATATATATATATATCTTAAAGATAAATGGAGTAAAGTAAAGGAATGTAAAATAAAGATGATAAATAATATTTTCGAAAAATAAAAAAGAAAATAAAAGGAAACATTAAATAAAATAGAGAAAAATAATAAATCAATTAGATGGGTCATTTAACGGAGTTGGTAGATTGGTTTGGTGAAATTTAATTAAATATGGTTTAATATTAGATGGAGATGTGGAATGAAGGGATAGAAATTGTTTCTATGAATTTAATCATGTATTGTTTTACACGACACTAGCTTCGAAGGAGAATGGACGGTGGAAGAATAAACGAAGCATTAAATTCTTTAATGGCCTTGGAATTTGGACAGTGACTCCATTAACATGCATTTTATGTGGAGTGTTTTTGTTTTTCATTTTCATTTATGTATTCGTATTGTGTTTGGTTTTGCTTAACTTGGAAGTTGTTTTTGTAAAATATTTGAAGAGAGAGTAGTAGAGGGTTTGCAAAAAAATTCCAGGAATGGATCTCCACCTTTTACTCCATTTGTACTCATTTGTAGCAAGCACTATTATGCAGTTTACTATTCTGTTGGAAATAAAGACATTCAAATGTATGTTTTCCCCCTTCTCTCTGTCTTGCTTATTCAATACAAATGGATGGAATATTTTTAAATGTTGAAGTAAATTAAATTTAAGTTTGATTTTTAAATAATTTGAAAAATGATATATGGTTTATAAAGAGTAATTTAATTTCAAAAATGATATATAAAATTTTAATTTTATTTTTAATAATTGTGGAATTTTATGAGGAAGGATTAGATATTTGATTTATCTACATATTATTATTAGTATATGTCGATTGTATAATATCTACAAAATATAAAAATGAATAAGGAAAACTATCATAGAGAAGCCACAATTATTACAATCCTCCCAAATTGGTAAATTTTTTTGAGTACTTATGGTAAAAAAATTTATTTACTCCTCCCTTACAATACCTACAACAACCTTCAATCATTATCTTAAGCTTAATCTTATCTACCACTAAGTCTAGCATTAAATGCAATTTGTAAAAGTTTGAATTTATTTTGAGTAAATATAATTCTCTACAAACTTTTATAATTACATGAAAATGTTAGACTTAGTGGTAGATAATATTATGTTTAAGATAATGATTGAAGATTTAGGTAGTGGAAGGGAGGGTGTAATAATCTTGTAAAAATTTAAATTTTGATGTGTTATATTCAAATATGTTTTGAGAGCAAATATCATCCATCTTTTAATTTATTTTTTAAAAATTAGATAAATTTTGAATTTTCCCTATGAAAATGTTGTAGATGTGAATTAACTACAAATTATTAACACTTAAATAAAATTGTGGAACATCCACAATATTTTAAAATGGAAAATTTAATAAGATCGTGGATTTTGTAATGCGCCCCCCCCCCCCCTCCTCACCTCCTAATCATTGAGGTGCAGGTACAAGCTTCGCACCTAGCCATTAGTATACTCAAGAGCATAGTTCACCTCTGCCTCGAACTGGCTTGTAGGGGACGTGATCCCATCTGTATTTTAGTAAGTCTTATTAGATGGCTCTATATCCTTTTACGGCACAAGTTAGTCCTTTTTTTTTTCTGGCACAACCTTATGCATTGACACTGATACCTCTCTGGTTGTGAATGTCCACTATTATTAAGGAATTTAATTCCCAATCCCGCTTATTTGGGTGGTTGGATGCAATCATAGTACAATTATTATACTTGTTCGTATACATAAATTATATATGTAACGATATTTTTGTTCATATAAGAAGATACACATCATGATACATACATGCTAACTTTGAATAGATATCTCTATCTATCTCTATCTATATATATCTCTATCTATATACTGTTGTGTGTGTGTGTTGTGTGTGTGTGGTTATGTTTTTTTGTTGTGTTTTTGTGTGTTTGTTTGTTTCTCCCAATCTCAATGGCTCCGTCCCGATACCCTTTCCCCTCCGCTCTCCCTCCTCTTTTTCCACCCCTCCCCCCGCCCCGCCCCGGCCCCCGTCCCTCCCCTCGCGCCCCCTCCTCCCGCCCTTAGATGGTCATTCAAGGATGTGGGAGAGTGGTTTGGTGAAATTTAATTACATATGGTTTAACTCTTAGCTGGAGACTTGGATGCCCAGGGCTAGAACATTGTTTCTCATGCATTTATCATGTCTTGTTTTACACGGCACTAGCTTAGAAGGAGACTGTGGCGTGGAAGAATCATGAAGCATTAAATTCTTTAATGGCGTTGGAATTTGATATTGACTCCATACCATGCATTTATGGGAGTGGTTTTTTTTTCATTTTCATTTATGTATTCTATGTGTTTGTTTTTTTGCTAACCTTGGAAAGTTGTTTTTACACCCTATTTGAAGAGAGAGTAGTAGAGGGTTGGAAAAAAAATAGTCATTGACAAACCTTACTAAGAAGAATATCTCCTCTTTAGCTATTAATATCGTGAATGAAATCTCTCATTAATTTCATTTTCCAAGTTTATCTTTAAGAGAAGATGGAGAGAGCTTCCAAGTTCTTTGGAAATTTTAATTAATACCCTATAAAATTTGATTTTTTGTAAAATACACAAAACAAGGATATCTATCCTTGTATTACTTTTGCATATTTGTTATTGCCTGGATTTTATTTAGTAGATACATTAAAATTAATAATTATATTAAAATGGAATTGTATTAAATTTGTTATAGAACTATATTATACACTTTAATTCTTTTTTTTTTTTTTTTTTTCTTCAAAAATATAATAATATATAATAGAAAAAAAAAACAAAGAGGTGGGCTTATATATTTTTATAATATATTGTAACAGAACTTTTCATAAGTAATTTAATGCGATTAACAAATGGGTGAAGATTTGGTGTGCTGCATCATGTTCTAAGTTCGGGTGGCTTAGGTATAGAGATTTTGGGAAGTTTCGGGGGGGGTGGGGGAGGGAAGGGAAAGAAAAACCCCCACCCCAACCCATATTAATATGGTTGGGGTGGGAGCGGTGTCCCGTCCACCAACCCAACGTTAATTTTTATAAAACCACCAATGGGTGGGGGTCGAGCTGCCACCGAACCTTTAAAACTTGTGCAAAATGGGTTTCCGCTCGGTGGCAGTGTTAAAAAAGATTTGGCCAGACCCATGGTTGGGAACTTAGGTGAATATGTGGTGTGGTGTGTGGGTGTGTTGGTGTGTGGTGTGATGTGTGTGGTGTGTTATTTTTTGATAATTATTTCCATTATGAAATAAACTCCTGGATATTGTTTTAGAAATTAGCTTTTTGGGTCTTGAAAAAAATAGACCAATGGGTAGCAGTCATTATATTGAATATATTATAATTATAAAGAGGTTTATTTTGTATATCGAATCTCCAAGGAAATAAAAAGGAGGCAAAGGGGACAAAAAATATTAGATCTCGTCGAGATATTGAAAATACCCTGAATGTTATTCTATTAAATATACTTTACAATAAATGAGTAATGAAACTTGGAAACCTTGAAAGGGTAGTATAGAAAAAGAAATACATAATAAAAAATAAGGGTTTGGGATGTGTCTATCATCCCCAACTCTGATCCTTCTCATCGTGGCTTCCTCCTCCTAAAGCCTCCCTAACCTGGCAAAAAAAAAAAACAATGGAATGAAATGCACAAAACAAAAGAGAACAGAAATTAAAAGCCTCCATTAAGGATTTTTAAGTTAGTTTAAATTTCCCCATCCAATGGTCCTTATTGGTTTCATCCAAGGGCGAATATTGTCCCTACGAAAGTTAGGTGGGTTAGGTGAGGTGATCATTTTATCACATGGCATCCATTTTGAATGGGCCACTTGTGTGGGTTGGAAGTGTAATTCAAATTTTTGATTTTCTTTAACTTATTCTTTCGTAGACGCTTTCCCTTAAATGTATAGAAATCATTGATATTTTAGATTTGAATCAAATAATTGTGTAAATGGGAGAAATTTTAGACATTGGCTTTAATTATTAAATTATTGCGTGATTATGAACCAATGATAAATTAATTCAAGATTAATCGAAGGAAATATTTTAGACCAACAATTAGAATTATCCAATTTTTATCTAACATTATGAGTTATTTAATCTGGTGATGATCTGTTATTAACTAAGGGTTTAGCTTAATGTTACATTCTTCTTTTTACCAAAAAAAGTTTTCCATAATTTTACTAGTATAACTATGTTTGGTTTGGATTTCATGTTCCAAATTTTGTGGGCGTTACAAAAAAAATATACACAAAGAAACAAAAATCCTCACAACAATAAAAACCATAGCATTTTTTTAGTGCAAGAAATGTTATGGTTTCATATTTAACAAAATATATATTTTTTTAAAATTAACACTAGGCTAGTATAAATAGTAACCTAATAATAATCGGTAATTTTTAAAAGGGAATGTATAATGTGGGATGTGGTGAAGAAATATGTACGAAGTTAACACATGGGATATAGAGGAGTACTCTTCCACTCCATACCAACTTGTGGCATTCCTTGATATTCAGATCATGGACATCACGATTCATATGTGTACCATATTCTTGATATGCATCAATGGTACTCAAGTGATATTCTTGATACATACATTCTTGTTAAACATGATTATAAATTGATTTTATAATTTATTAATATTTTATTTTAGTTTATTTGGTAATAATTATAGTCATGATTAAATATATATTTTATAATTTATTATAATTTTAAATTTATTGTATTTTATTCTTATCATATCATTGGATATCCTCCTCTTAGTGCCGCTATATTCGCAGCCCGTCGATTTCATGGTTGAAATTCCAGAAGTAATGAATTTCTTAAGCATCCTATCATGTTTTCGCCTACCTTAATGGAGGTAAGGAATTAAAATGTTAAACATTACTATATTATTTATAATTCTGTTGGCGAAAATATTTTTAATATATATTTGATCTTTAACTTTATTAGAATATTTATTTATCTTATAATTATAAATCCTTTCTTTATAATAGATAGATAAGGATCCAAGGACCATTACAAGAAATATATAAAAATGAAGCTCACATAGATCTAACGTGGAGTCAAACTAACTTGACTTAGAAAAAGACTAATAAAAAATAAAAGAGGGCATTCAACCCCAATAAAGGGGAGACCTTTTAGATATTTTTCTTGAAACTTTGTTCCACCCTTCTTCCTCTGAGTCATATTGAATAAGTTATTTATGATTCCAAAAACCGAAGGTTTTAAAACTATACTAATGATAACACAGATCTTGCGAGTAATCAAGAAATTTGAATTTTTTGGGATCACACCAAGTTTTCCTTGCAATTGATTCATCCTTCGAATTATATTTTTCACCACCAAACACCCAGGATTTTCAATATTTAACAAAATTTCTATTTTACAAGCGTTTGGGATTTCCAGCGAATCTTCATCAAAATTCAAGCCTTCCTCTGTCCTCTTCCTTTGTAAATAATGAACTATCCTCACAGTCACTCTCGTCCGTATGAGAAACCTTTTCATCTCCATCTCCAGAGGGCTTACCCAAAAGTCGGTGAAGGAGCAAAGGTGGATTTGAAATATGGCCATCCCCATGATTAAGCCACATTCAGTGCATTTTTTAATGGATTAGAATAGCTGACCTCTCCCCACATGCCTAAAAATTGGAGCCCCCTAGCTCAGGGAATGGGATCGAATCCCTAGAATTTAGTCACAAATTAAATTCATCTCTCCCAAATGCTACTTTGGGACATAATATGGGACTTCTGTCACAAAATTTCCATCACAACTGTCCACCCGAACCATATGAGTTAGCAATAGCAGGTTTGGATGGATCCTTTTAAATCCCACTATCTTTTAGTGGAACACCAATATCTTGACTCCCAACTGAAAATATATGCGCTAGGTTGACGGGAAGGAATGATTTCCTTATAATCCCACACCTGCCTTATTTTGCATGTTCCTTCTCTATGTCCCACAGAACTGCATGACACACAAATGACACGGAATATTTGAAGATGAATTTCTGACTCACATTCACCTTATTATGAAATAATTCGATAGAAGCTGAAGATGCTTCCCAACTTCCACATTTAAACACCATTCTAGCATAGACAAGTATAGATTGGCCTTAGTGGTAGAATCCCTACCACAAGAAACTACCTAAAGCTTTAGATATGCTAGAGTGTACTTATTTTCCCCAACATCATACATCTCGTGATTAATGATCTAGAAGTGGGGACATTTACGAGGTGGTGTATCATGATTCCCTTAGTTCATGGAGGAAAAAAATTAAATATTATTTATGTCTATATTATTTGTAGTCATATTCATAATTTTAAGTTTAGATTTTATTTACTTTTTTAATTTACTATAAATCACAAATCTACTCTTATGTGCAATGGTCTTCCATGCAACCTCATAAATCAAGTGGTTGCAATAAATTTATATGACAAGAGACCACCCATAGAAGTGTTTTGCTAGTTTTTATTGAATTACTGACAGGGGTACAAAACTTATGCTCGAGTCTGAGGAGGACTTCCCCCTCTCATCTAACACTGAATTAGTACAAGTATCAAGTAAGGAGTGTTGAATGGGGATTTTTTATACCATGACATTAAAATTTTACACTATGTTCTTAGCAAGAAAACATTAGTTTACTTTTTTTCTAATTTTTTTACACTATGTCTTTTCCATGTAGCAAATTTGTTGGATGTCCAAAAATTAAAATCTTTAATTTTTTAATTTTCTGTTTGTACTTAAACATGAATTTATCATTAAAATATACTACTATCTTTTACCACCATTTTTCAAGAATATTTTTGTGGTTGTATAGTATTCCAAAAATTTAAATTGTGACATATTGAAATGTAGCTAATAAACATTTAGATGTATTACTGTATTTTTTCCACAACTCATTATATCGTGGATGCTCCACAGTTCAAAAAATTTAAATAGCTTATTCCCTCTATTTTTAAAATTGTTCATTGTCTGATTTCTTATTGTAACATTTCTACAATTGTTTTTTTTGTCAGTATTCTGACAATTTTAACCAAAATTTAGTTTTCCTCTAGATTCAATCTTTGTCGAAATTCCACAATTTATAATTATGTATCTTTCTACAATGTTATATTTGTGGAAATTTCAACAATTTGTTTCTACAATTATCCTTAACAAATAAAACTTGTAGGGGGAAGCTATAATTTGATTGCCACAGCTAAATAATTGTTAAATTATCTATTAAAAAATTGTAGAAAAGCTACTATTAACAAAATTTATAAATAATAAATTTAGATTGGTAGTTAATAATAACTTTTATAATTTTAAATTATTACATAATACATTGTATATAATGACCAATTAATAAAATATATATAATGACAATAGAAGGACAATTTTAGATTATAATTATAATTTTCTAATTTTAAATTATTATATAATAAATTGTATATAATGACCCATTAATAAAAAATATATAATGAACAATAGGAATAAATGTTTAATTACAATACTAATTTTATAATTTTAAATTAATAAATAATAAATCGTACATAATGACCAATTAATAAAATATATATAATGGACAATAGAAGGAAAATTGTATATTACAAAGGAACTTTAAATTTATGCTACAAAATTGGAATAAACACCGATCCTATGCCCACATTTCCGTAAGTGCCATGTGATATATTTAAATGCATTGATCTCCATTGCTCCTATGGCACAAAAACGATATAAGAGAGACACCTCAAAACACTGAAAAGTACATGTAGATTTCACTACCACACGGATTTTACTACAACATGCATGGACTGGTATTTGACCTCTTCTCATAACATCTATGTTAATCTAGGCCACTCATGCTTTGAATATAAATAAGGCCTAAGATTCCTCTAAATTAAAGGAACAAGTGGCCTATGCTAACAATTGCACTTAGGAATCACATCATTAGTGGCATGTTAATTTGGTGGGACATGTCTGGGGCTGAATAGTCATCCATTTATAACCTCAGAAATGCTTCGCCAACCTTCCAATTGGAAGGGCATATGTCAAATTACCATTTAATTCAATCCTTTGAATTGTAACAATTAAGTCATCAGAGAAATATCAAGAGAGAACACCTACACATTATTATCAATAAATCACTAGGATAGATCACGTAGTATGATTGAAATGGTAATAAAGAATGACTATTTTCAAAAAATTCAAACTTTATTCATAGATTCATAGTGGAATATAATAGAAGGAGACCTAATAACTTTTTACAAACATTAAACTCTATAGAGATAAAAAAATATGAACAAACCAGATTAACTAACACGACAGGCAGCGCACACATCCAGGAGGAGCATAGGGTTCTGTAGAGTCCAAGTCCTCTGGAATAATGCGCTAGATTAGATTCGGGCTGAGGCCATTCTCCTGCTGGGAAATCCTGAAAATGGAGGCCCTCCCTTGCCAAGGGGGACACTGAACTCCTGGTAGGTACACATAGGATTGGTAGAGGCCATTGATAGAATGTTTCTTGGTTTTATTTACTTTCTCTACAAAACCCCCAATGGTAGTCCTGAGACAAAATACAATATAATGACTCTCAATGGACTACTTCTCCAATCTTACTTTCTCCACACAATTGACACAATAAGATGCTTAGAAAATAAGAACACAGATTGGGCAATGGGTGATGAGCATTACATATTTATTATCAAGTAGCAATCATGAAAACACATTAGAAATAAAACAAGGAAAAAAACCCTTCCATTCATTTATAATTTGATAGAACCTTTCAAAATTATGCTCTAAATGTTTGTGCTCACCTAGAATATGTTTAAAGGGGCTTGAGCCTATCTCCACAGCACATTTGCAGAGAGATGGGCAGGGTTTCGAACTTGAAACCTGCAAAATACAAGGCAAGAGGCCCACCACTCTGCCATAAGCATTGGTCACTCCTAAATTTTGAGCCTTTTTAATTAAATATTTCCCCCAGCAGTGAGGGATAGGTAGATCCGTCTCAAGATCACTACCAACACTTATACATCCGAAACATGAAGCCACAAAATTCCGTCGACCAAGTGATATGAAATGAAAAAGTATTGAGTTTGATTTGTCCACAAGTAACCAAAAAAAAGATTATACGATTGATATCAAATAATTCACTTGCCAAGTGTCTCACATGATAAGTTTTAATCTGATGTGGCAAAAATTATATTAGTTAATAACGTGCACATTAACCGTTGACCAACTTCATGGGCTGGTGAAATTAAAATTATGAATGTAAAAGAAATAATAGTTGCAATAAAATTATATCTTTATTAATTATAAAATAATTAATATTTTCTTAGGAAAATTATTATAAATAATAGGTATTAACAAACAAAACAACAATATATATGCTGGGTTTTTTAATTATATACTTATTATTAAACAAATTTATTTGTGTTAGAATATTATTTAAAACTTTAACATATAATAACGAGAAATATGTTATTAAATATTAAATAATTTAATTTTCTCAATCCATGTAAAAGTGAATATATTTATTCTATAATTAGATTTCTATAATATATGAATTAATTTTGATTTTTAAATAACTTTGAAAAATGATATATGGTTTATAAAGAGTATTTGATTTCAAAAATGATATATAAATTTAGTTTTATTTTTTAATAATTGTGGAATTTTTATGAGGAAGGATTAGATATTTGATTTATCTACATATTATTATTAGTATATGCGCTTGTATAATATCTACAAAATATAAAATGAATAAGGAAAACTATCATAGAGAAGCCACAATATTACAATCCTCCCAAATTGTTAAATTTTTGTTGAGTAATTCTGGTAAAAATGTTATTTACTCCTCCCTTACAATACCTACACCTTTAATTCATTATCTTAAACTTAATCTTATCTATCACTAAGTCTAGCATTTGCATGTAATTTGTAAAAGTTTGAATTTACTTTGAGTAAATATAATTGTCTACAAACTTTTATAAATTACATGAAAATGTAGACTTAGTGGTAGATAATATTGTGTTTAAGATAATGAATTGAAGATTTAGGTAGTGGAAGGGAGCTGTAATAAATTTTTTTTACTATAGTAAAAATCTTGTAAAAATTTAAATTTTGATGTGTTATATTTCAAATATTTTTTGAGAGCAAATATCATCCATCTTTTAATTTATTTTTTTAAAATCAGATAAAATTCTGAATTTTCCCTATGAAAGTGTTGTAGATGTGAATTAACTACAAATTATTAACACTTAAATAAAATTGTGGAACATCCACAATATTTTAAAATGGGAAAATTTAATAAGATCGTGGATTTTGTAATGCCCCCCCCCCCCTCCTTACCTCCTAATCATTGAGGTGCAGGTACCAGCTTTGCACCTAGCCATTAGTATACTCAAGAGCATAGTTCACCTTTGCCTCGAACTGGCTGCAGGGGACGTGATCCCATCCGTATTTTATGTAAGTCTTATTAGATGGCTCGATATCCTTTTACGGCACAAGTTAGTCCTTGGTTTTCCTGGCACAACCTTATGCAATGACAATGATACCTCTCTGGGTGTCGAATGTCATCTATGAATTAGGAAAACTTTATCCCCCGTATTTGGGTGGTTGGATAACAATCATAGTAAAATTATTATACTTGTTCGTAATATGTAAATTATATATAGTACGATATTTTTTTAATATAAGATGATAAAAATAATGATAGTAATGATAACATTTGAATATAACATATATATATATATATATATATATATATATTAAAGATAAATGGGTAAAGTGAATGGAGTAAAGTGAAGGAATGTAAAATAATGATAGTAATGATAACAATTGAATATAACATATATATATATATATATATCTTTAATATATATATATATTAAAGATAAATGGAGTAAAGTGAAGGAATGTAAAATAAAGATGATAAATAATATTTTCAAAAAATAAAAAAGAAAAAAAAAGTAAACATTAAATAAAATAGAGAAAAATAATAAATCAATTAGATGGGTCATTTAAAGGAGTTGGTAGAGTGGTTTGGTGAAATTTAATTAAGTATGGTTTAATATTAGATGGAGATGTGGAATGAAGGGATAGAAATTGTTTCTATGAATTTAATCATGTCTTGTTTTACACGACACTAGCTTAGAAGGAGAATGGACGGTGGAAGAATAAATGAAGCATTAAATTCTTTAATGGCCCTTGAATTCGGATAGTGACTCCATTAACATGCATTTTATGTGGAGTGTTTTTGTTTTTCATTTTCATTTATGTATTCGTATTGTGTTTGGTTCTACTTAACTTGGAAGTTTTTTTGTAAAATATTTGAAGAGAGAGCAGTAGAGGGTTCGCAAAAAAATTCCAGGCATGGATCTCCACCTTTTACTCTATTTGTACTCATTTGTAGCAAGCATTATTATGCAGTTTACAATTCTGTTGTAAATAGAGACATTCAAATGTATGTTTTCCCCCTTCTCTATCTTGCTTATTCAATACAAATGGATGGAATATTTTTAAATGTTGAGTAATTAAATTTAATTTTGATTTTTAAATAATTTGAAAAATGATATATGGTTTATAAAGAGTATTTAATTTCAAAAATGATATCTAAATTTTAGTTTTATTTTTTTAATAATTGTGGAATTTTTATGAGGAAGGATTAGATATTTGATTTATCTACATATTATTATTAGTATATGTCGATTGTATAATATCTACAAAATATAAAAATGAATAAGGAAAACTATCATAGAGAAGCCACAATTATTACAATCCTCCCAAATTGTTAAATTTTTGTTGAGTAATTATGGTAAAAAATGTTATTTACTCCTCCCTTACAATACCTACACCTTCAATTCATTATCTTAAACTTAATCTTATCTATCACTAAGTATAGCATTTGCATGCAATTTGTAAAAGTTTGAATTTATTTTGAGTAAATATAATTCTCTACAAACTTTTATAAATTACATGAAAATGTTAGACTTAGTGGTAGATAATATTATGTTTAAGATAATGAATTGAAGATTTAGGAACTGGAAGGGTGGTGTAGTAAAAAATTATTTACTATAGTAAAAAATCTTGTAAAAATTTAAATTTTGATGTGTTATATTTCAAATATTTTTTGAGAGAAAATATCATCCATCTTTTAATTTATTTTTTTAAAATCAGATAAAATTTTGAATTTTCCCTATGAAAGTGTTGTAGATGTGAATTAACTACAAATTATTAAAACTTAAATAAAATTGTGGAACATCCACAATATTTTAAAATGGGAAAATTTAATAAGATCGTGGATTTTGTAATGCCCCCCCCTCCCCCCCTCCTTACCTCCTAATCATTGAGGTGCAAGTACCAACTTTGCACCTAGCCATTAGTATACTCAAGAGCATAGTTCACCCTTTGCCTCGAACTGGCTGTAGGGGACGTGATCCCATCCGTATTTTATGCAAGTCTTATTAGATGGCTCTATATCCTTTTATGACAGAAGATAGTCCTTGGTTTTTCTGGCACAAACCTTATGTAGTGACAATGATACCTCTCTGGCTGTCGAATGTCATCTATGAATTAGGGAAATTTTATCCCGCGTATTTGGGTGGTTGGATAGCAATCATAGTAAAATTATTATACTTGTTCGTAATACGTAAATTTTATATAGTACGATATTTTTTTAATATAATATGATAAAAATAATGATAGTAATGATAACATTTGAAATTAAAGATAACGGATATATATATATATATATATATATATATATATTAAAGATAAATGGAGTAAAGGAATGTAAAATAAAGATGATAAATAATATTTTCAAAAAATAAAAAACAAAATAAAAGGAAACATTAAATAAAATAGAGAAAAATAATAAATCAATTAGATGGGTCATTTAAAGGAGTTGGTAGAGTGGTTTGGTGAAATTTAATTAAGTATGGTTTAATATTAGATGTAGATGTGGAATGAAGGGATAGAAATTGTTTCTATGAATTTAATCATGTCTTGTTTTACACGGCACTAGCTTCAGAAGGAGAATGGACGGTGGAAGAATAAATGAAGCATTAAATTCTTTAATGGCCTTGGAATTCGGATAGTGACTCCATTAACATGCATTTTATGTGGAGTGTTTTTTGTTTTTCATTTTCATTTATGTATTCATATTGTGTTTGGTTCTACTTAACTTGGAAGTTGTTTTGTAAAATATTTGAAGAGAGAGCAGTAGAGGGTTCGCAAAAAAATTCCAGGCATGGATCTCCACCTTTTACTCTATTTGTACTCATTTGTAGCAGGCATTATTATGCAGTTTACAATTCTGTTGTAAATAGAGACATTCAAATGTATGATTTCCCCCTTCTCTGTCTTGCTTATTCAATACAAATGGATGGAATATTTTTAAATGTTGAGTAATTAAATTTAATTTTGATTTTTAAATAATTTGAAAAATGATATATGGTTTATAAAGAGTATTTAATTTCAAAAATGATATATAAATTTTAGTTTTCTTTTTTAATAATTGTGGAATTTTTATGAGAGAAGGATTAGATATTTGATTTATCTACATATTATTATTAGTATATGTCGATTGTATAATATCTACAAAATATAAAAATGAATAAGGAAAACTATCATAGAGAAGCCACAATTATTAAAATCCTCCCAAATTGTTAAATTTTTGTTGAGTAATTATGGTAAAAAATGTTATTTACTCCTCCCTTACAATACCTACACCTTCAATTCATTATCTTAAACTTAATCTTATCTACCACTAAGTCTAGCATTTGCATGCAATTTGTAAAAGTTTGAATTTATTTTGAGTAAATATAATTCTCTACAAAATTTTATAAATTACATGAAAATGTTAGACTTAGTGGTAGATAATATTATGTTTAAGATAATGAATTGAAGATTTAGGTAGTGGAAGGGAGGTGTAATAAAAATTTTTTACTATAGTAAAAATCTTGTAAAAATTTAAATTTTTGATGTGTTATATTTCAAATATTTTTTGAGAGCAAATATCATCCATCTTTTAATTTATTTTTTTAAAATCAGATAAAATTTTGAATTTTCCCTATGAAAAGTGTTGTAGATGTGAATTAACTAAAAATTATTAACACTTAAATAAAATTGTGGAACATCCAAAATATTTTAAAATGGGAAAATTTAATAAGATCGAGGATTTTGTAATGCCCCCCCCCCCTCCTTACCTCCTAATCATTGAGGTGCAGGTACCAGATTCGCACCTAGCCATTAGTTTACTCAAGAGCATAGTTCACCTTTGCCTCGAACTGGCTGTAGGGAACGTGATCCCATTCGTATTTTATGTAAGTCTTATTAGATGGCTCTATATCCTTTTACGGCACAAGTTAGTCCTTGGTTTTTCTGGCACAACCTTATGCAGTGAAAATGATACCTCTCTGGGTGTCGAATGTCATCTATGAATTAAGGAAATTTTATCCCGTGTATTTGGGTTGTTGGATAACAATCATAGTAAAATTATTATACTTGTTCGTAATACATAAATTATATATAGTACGATATTTTTTTAATATAAGATGATAAAAATAATGATAGTAATGATAACGTTTGAATATTATATATATATATATATATATATATATTATAAGATAAATGGAGTAAAGTAAAGGAATGTAAAATAAAGATGATAAATAATATTTTCGAAAAATAAAAAAGAAAATAAAAGGAAACATTAAATAAAATAGAGAAAAATAATAAATCAATTAGATGGGTCATTTAAAGGAGTTGGTAGAGTGGTTTGGTGAAATTTAATTAAATATGGTTTAATATTAGATGGAGATGTGGAATGAAGGGATAGAATTTGTTTCTATGAATTTAATCATGTATTGTTTTACACGACACTAGCTTCGAAGGAGAATGGACGGTGGAAGAATAAATGAAGCATTAAATTCTTTAATGGCCTTGGAATTCGGATAGTGACTCCATTAACATGCATTTTATGTGGAGTGTTTTTGTTTTTCATTTTCATTTATGTATTCGTATTGTGTTTGGTTCTACTTAACTTGGAAGTTGTTTTGTAAAATATTTGAAGAGAGAGCAGTAGAGGGTTCGCAAAAAAATTCCAGGCATGGATCTCCACCTTTTACTCTATTTGTACTCATTTGTAGCAAGCACTATTAGGCAGTTTATTATTCTGTTGGAAATAGAGACATTCAAATGTATGTTTTACCCCTTCTCTGTCTTGCTTATTCAATACAAATGGATGGAATATTTTTAAATGTTGAGTAATTAAATTTAATTTTGATTTTTAAATAATTTGAAAAATGATATATGGTTTATAAAGAGTATTTAATTTCAAAAATGATATATAAATTTTAGTTTTATTTTTTAATAATTGTGGAATTTTTATGAGGAAGGATCAGATATTTGATTTATCTACATATTATTATTAGTATATGTCGATTGTATAATATCTACAAAATATAAAAATGAATAAGGAAAACTATCATAGAGAAGCCACAATTATTAAAATCCTCCCAAATTGTTAAATTTTTGTTGAGTAATTATGGTAAAAAATGTTATTTACTCCTCCCTTACAATACCTACACCTTCAATTCATTATCTTAAACTTAATCTTATCAACCACTAAGTCTAGAATTTGCATGCAATTTGTAAAAGTTTGAATTTATTTTGAGTAAATATAATTCTCTACAAACTTTTATAAATTACATGAAAATGTCAGACTTAGTGGTAGATAATATTAGGTTTAAGATTATGAATTGAAGATTTAGGTAGTGGAAGGGAGGTGTAATAAATTTTTTTTACTATAGTAAAAATCTTGTAAAAATTTAAATTTTGATGTGTTATATTTCAAATCTTTTTTGAGAGAAAATATCATCCATCTTTTAATTTATTTTTTAAAATTTAATTAAAATTTTGAATTTTCCCTATGAAAGTGTTGTAGATGTGAATTAACTACAAATCATTAACACTTAAATAAAATTGTGGAACATCCACTATATTTTAAAATGGGAAAATTTAAAAAGATCGTGGATTTTGTAATGCCCCCCCCCTCCTCACCTCCTAATCATTCAGGTGCAGGTACCAGCTTCGCACCTAGCCATTAGTATACTCAAGAGCATAGTTCACCTTTGCCTCGAACTGGCTGTAGGGGACGTGATCCCATCCGTATTTTATGTAAGTCTTATTAGATGGCTCTATATCGTTTTACGGCACAAGTTAGTCCTTGTTTTTTCTGGCACAACCTTATGCAGTGATAATGATACCTCTCTGGGTGTCGAATGTCATCTATGAATTATGGAAATTTTATCCCACATATTTGGGTTGTTGGATAGCAATCATAGTAAAATTATTATACTTGTTCGTAATACATAAATTATATATAGTACGATATTTTTTTAATATAAGATGATAAAAATAATGATAGTAATGATAACATATTTGAATATAATATATATATATATATATATATATATATATCTTAAAGATAAATGGAGTAAAGTAAAGGAATGTAAAATAAAGATGATAAATAATATTTTCGAAAAATAAAAAAGAAAATAAAAGGAAACATTAAATAAAATAGAGAAAAATAATAAATCAATTAGATGGGTCATTTAACGGAGTTGGTAGATTGGTTTGGTGAAATTTAATTAAATATGGTTTAATATTAGATGGAGATGTGGAATGAAGGGATAGAAATTGTTTCTATGAATTTAATCATGTATTGTTTTACACGACACTAGCTTCGAAGGAGAATGGACGGTGGAAGAATAAACGAAGCATTAAATTCTTTAATGGCCTTGGAATTTGGACAGTGACTCCATTAACATGCATTTTATGTGGAGTGTTTTTGTTTTTCATTTTCATTTATGTATTCGTATTGTGTTTGGTTTTGCTTAACTTGGAAGTTGTTTTGTAAAATATTTGAAGAGAGAGTAGTAGAGGGTTTGCAAAAAAATTCCAGGAATGGATCTCCACCTTTTACTCCATTTGTACTCATTTGTAGCAAGCACTATTATGCAGTTTACTATTCTGTTGGAAATAAAGACATTCAAATGTATGTTTTCCCCCTTCTCTGTCTTGCTTATTCAATACAAATGGATGGAATATTTTTTTTGGGTGGATCTAGTGATGATAAATTTTTTGTTTCTTCCGAAAATCCTTCTAACTAAAATTTAAAACAGAGTTGTTTTTTCCCTTTTATGGGCATCTTGTAAATGGATATTTAGGTGTTCTAGCCTTAGCACTTTGTGAATTATTTATGGCCTACATTTTCATGAGCATTTCACTCAGAATAATTTTATTTCTTCTGTTTGTTATCTCTTAAATATATCTCTGCATTTTTCTTTATCTAGAAAATGTGTGAATATTGATCTGGGTGTGTAGTCCTTTAAGGTAGTTGCACGTTTTTTATACTAAAGTCTTGAAGTGATCCCGTGATGTTGTAGTCACTCAATTGAGTTGGAGGGCAAGTTCGTATTGAATCTTAACTGATTTTAAGGCATAGAAAACAAAAATTTTGTCTTGAGGTAAACCATGCATGGGAAAAGCATAATTCCAGTTAGTTTAGGACATTGTAAAATAATTATGTTTGTGAGATGATAGAATGTGAAGGTCATTTGTGAGTACTTGTCTCTTCCTCCTTAGATGTTGAGATTAGTTATTAATTGCTTAAATGTGTTAATTAAACTCAAGGGGTGATTGTCATTAGTGGTAATGTGTGTCTCTTATGGTAAATTATATTAAAATTTATTGATCTTTCTAAGAGCGAGAAGATTTGATAAGATCTAGGAATACTTGATAGGGATGCGGTCAATACTATTGTAAATCTATGAAGAAGGTTATAAGGAATTATACCTTTAAGATTGATTGCCTCATCTACTGAATTAATGGTCATTACATAACCGAAAACTACCTATTTACGCCTGTTTGTCAAGTAAATAGTGATTATACTAATGGTTGTTTTTTTATTGAAAGTTTGAGAGAGGTTAAATTGATTTGATGCATGCGAGTTTATTTCTCACTAATAATATATATATTCTTATTACTTACATATATTAAATCTTGACTATGTACTTACATTTATGAAAAGGAAATAAGTACAATAGTATTATAGTCGATACAATTCCAAGTATGGATAGATGTTCATGGAAGATTAAAGAATTTTTTAAAAATTTTTTTGGAAGCTATCATGGTAATCTAATATCAGAGATAATTTGAAAGTTTTATACCTTGATACCTCTTACAATATAAGCTATGCTTTCCATTTTGCACTCAGTCGGGACTAGAAAAGTACTAGGGGAGAGATAGTAAAATGATCATATATCGAAAATTAACAAATGAAAAATTCTAAAATTTGGACAACTTGATCGTTTTCAAAATACAAATCCAATGAGTCTAGTCTTGACTTAATTGAATCAGTTTTGAGGGAGATATAATTGAAACAAATATTGTAGAAAAAAATAAGAAAACCAAGAAAAGACCTAACTACCTAAAAATAAAACTTAAAATCTATCCACCAAGAAGGTCTGAAATTTTATAGGTAGTTTCCTTATAATGTTTCCCAGCAACCTGCCAAGATTCCACACTTTTGGAGTACTACAACAAAATATATAATCAAATGTTTTCTTAGAACTATGTATGCATGAAAAAGGCTTATGTGGATTTTTTGCTTGAGAAAATAGAATATTAGATGGGCAGAATCATGTCTTATTATCATCAATAGTTTATTGATTATATGGTTTCATTTTTACTTGTCATTAGTAGAGTGGCTAAACATGGCAAGTTTGTGGAATTATTTTTGTCTACTACTAAACTTCAATGCAATGTACTAAAGATTAAAGATATATTTTATGATTTGGAAGGTAATTGGAGTTTTCTCAGTTGACAAATTATTTTTTATTAATGCTCTTTGTTGACTGCTATAATATAATGAATTTTATGAACTTGAATGATGTAGTAAAAAAAGGATGTCTTTACTTGTTTAGGAAGTAAATGAGCTATATTGATCACTATTCATTTGGTTGTTATAACATGTTAAGAGTTATGCATTTGATTATGGCAGTAATGTGAATGTAAAATTTATCATACGAATAATAGTAACTCACAAAATATATCTCGCTCCTGGTCAATGCAATAAGAATAAGAGCTGGAAATTCATGCCAGTTTCTATGAAACTGGCCATGTTCTAATCATGCAGGTGGCAGGATCAGTGAGCCTTAAATTTGAATTATCTTAAAAAATTCATGAATGAAAATATGGTAACCTTAATTGGTCTAAGGAAAGATATAATTGTTACTTTCTTTGTACTCTAGGAAGATTATTGCAAAAAAAGTGGGCTTGTTTTACAAAACAACCACCTTCTCATACTTGGAAATTGTATTGATGATGTAAGACTTGTTTAATTCATATTTGAACATGAAATTAAGGACATTATCTATTTTTATGTGAGAAGATGTTTGAGACATTTCTACCGTTAAATTCAATAATGCACTTAGTCATAACATATAAATTAGGTGAAATTATGATTGTTGTAAAGTATATACCAAGGTTGGAATTGAAGTATAAATGTGATTTTACTAATATTTATCATTCTATTTCAAATAATGAGTTAGCTATCATGAAATTTATTGGTTGATAAAAAAAAAAATAGTTGCAAGATTCCATGGTGGACGTATCTACAAATTTTTCACAATTTTTTTGTGAATAAGTTATTTAAAATTGTGAATCCAAATTTGTGGACTCCACCCACAAAATTATTGTGAAAAAATTAAATTGTAGAAATATTATAGAACTACTACAACTTGAATTTTGTGGCAATCACCACAAATAGAAATTCTGAGAATTACTACAATTATAATAATTGTGACATTGTAACAACCTTACGAATTGTGAATTTACCACAAAAACAACATTTAGGACATTGTTAAAAACTTAAATTTCTTAAGATTAATATTATTAATATAAAATTAACCATCTAATAACTATATCATCATTATATAATATTTTATAAATATATGTTTTTTTGTTTTATTATTTTAAATTACGGAATTTGAAAGTTTATTACTATGTTAGATAATGTTAGGGAAAAATAAAATACTAATATATAAGATTTATTTTTAAAATATAATAATTTTTAATTACAACATTATTCAAATTACAAATTCAATTCATAATTTACTATTTCCGTGGTTTTTAAACTGGTAAATAAGGTTTTATGTTAATTTCAAAATATATTAAACTAATAATAAACAAATATAAATTTGACAGAACGTTTGATTGAAAAAGAAGTTGAAATGCATGTAAATTTGTGTGGAAATGTTCTTTTTGAACATTCACAAAATAATATGGAAACATGCTTCTACCATTTAAATAGAAAAACTTGTATTATTATATTATGAATTTGTTTTGTTTTTTTTGGGTTGGGTGTGCATGGAGATTCGTGGAAACCAAGTATTTCAGACTTTTGAATCTCTTTAAGTTATGGGTATAAAAGCAGGTTTTTTGAAAAAAAATTGATATGAAATCTATTTACTACTAAATTAATGTTATGGAGTAATTTTTGGTATTATACCCACAACGACCCAAAATTAATTACAAATAAATTAGTAGATTTGTACAACCCACAATAAAGAAAAATCAATTAAAATGCATAGGATATTCAAGCATAAATAGATTTGATTAAAAACAAACATTATCATTAATCTAGCAAGTAATTTCATTTTTCCTTCCAAGTTTTCTTAAATCATTATTTTTTATTCAAAAGCATCAATTCAAAAAAATAAAGGCTATATGCCAAAACTCTGTTAGTTGATATAGTCGGCCATAAAACTTAGAGAAACCAGGTTAAGATGAAACCAGAAAAGTGTCAACCCTTAGAGACCCTTGTTAGCCAGGTGAAATCCAACAAGTGAAGGAAAAAATCAGATCCACACCATGGCAAAGGTATTGAAAACTAGAGTATTAAGGAAACCACTGCAAGTCAATAGCACATTTAAGAATGCAGTGACAGAAGAGGAAAAGGAGACTATACTGCAGGACTTCCTAGAGACCAACTCCGGAAGATGCAATGCTAAAATTCCACTACAAAATCATATCTACAACACATCAAAACAAAAGAATCAAATACAAACAACAGCCTCACAAACAGGCTGAACAACCCACACAAGCTGCCAATAGGCATAGATAAAATAACAAAACCCCTGAGAGCATAAGCCACCTTTACAACCTAAATGATATTGGATCAAACAAAAAACCCTAAACCAGGCATATGTCACCCACAAATCTTTAATAGTAATTATTTTTTAAATAGGGTATGTTACAAGGAAATAAATATCAACCATTCAATATAATAGATAGACGGTTAAGGATATTTTTTCATTGATCCGTGTAACCTAGGATCGACGGCATGGAAAGAATATTTTAATTGATCCGTGCACTAGGATACATGGCATTAAAGATTTACTACGAACTATATGCATAATTTATGCTAAAGTAGTTAATCAAGTCTTGCAAGTTCAATCAAAACTTGTCAACATACATAAAGGGCTTGCTTAGACTGCACACATTACTGAACCATTTAATTAATTGATTTAATTTGGTTTAAAATGTTATAAGGTGAAATGGAGGTGTAGTTTATTGAAAAGAATTTAATCTTTGTAATGACCCAAAAATACCAACACAAGGACAACACAGTGAAATACAAGATAACTTTTTTTTTTTTTTTGACTTGCTTGACACATAACATGATGCAACATGTCGTCACCAAGGATACAACTAACACTATGAACAACTTGATACAAGGATGGCCATAAAGGTAGCATGGAAACATTCAAACCTATCAAGGACAATGTACTCTTCTTTTGACAAGACAACATTGAAGCCCAACCACATAACACACTTACAACTAGGGCATCCCATGAGGAATTTCTTGTTAAATTTTCTTGTTTACTAAAGTGTCTCTTAATTCTTAACTTACATTCTTATAAAATTTCATATAATGATTCACACAATTCTTTTCACAAGGGAGAACTTCTTTCTTTTCAACTATTGACTAAATAGCTTAAGGCCAAGCTTTCTAAACTGGGATCATCAATTTGATGTCCAAATCTTTCTTATTCATTTGATTTTAGAACATTTTCCATTTCTTACAAGGTTAATTAATCTTATTCAAGCCACTAACACATGTTCCACACCTCTGTTACATAGGTGAAGGCATAAGTTCCGATTGAGGGAAGTACCACTTAAGGTTCATAACAATAACCTTCTTGTTTAAGGATCAAATTTTGACCCTTCTTAAGAAATATCACCATGAATTAAGGAATGGGTTAACAGAATAGGACAACAGAATTTAGCTTCAGGGTCACATGGTTTACTATCCATCTTTTATTGAGGTTAAGGGTTTATCAAGATTGGTTAAATGTTCCATCTAGACTTTACTTAATTAAGTTTGACAAAGGAAAACATTCCAAATGATAGAGAGATATTTAAGGTTTAATTAATCGATTTCCGTCCTACTTATTAAATCCTATCATCTTCTAAAATCTAACCATTGCTTTCACCATGAGGTCATTTAAGATTTCACCATAAAAGGATAATGTTTATTAGCTTGGCTCGAATAAAAATAATAATAAGTAATCATATTTCTTTACAAAAGATAGTTTCCTCTTGATTGTTCCAGGTCTCAAAGGTTATCAAGTAGATCACATCTACATTAATACGTTCATATACATAAATTTTGGTTTAACTTTTATCAGGAGTATCCAGCTCACTTCATAGTGCTTACAAACTCATTGCTACTAAGCCTTTGGAGGATTTACAACTCAACATTTTAACTCAAGAGCAAAGTTTAACAGTACTCGTTTGTGGAAACAAAATAAGGTTATATCAATTCATTCTAACATGATGCACAAATCAAAGGGATATAACATCTCTATTGAACCATGACTAGGGAGCAAGAGAGTAATAACATGGGACATGCCCCACTACTATTCTAAGGATTAAAATTCACTAGAATATCCCATAACCAAGCGGTAATCAAATTTCATCTTTCACATGATAACCAAACAAGCCAAAGTTTCAACAGTTACAACAACAATACTCTATAATACATTTACTAGGCACTGACCCTTCTTCTAAAATATCCAAAGGCCCTTTCCAAATTTTTATAAAATAATACAGATTCGTACAAAGGAACATCATAACCAAGATTGATGCAATAATCTACAAGTCTTTCCATCATCTAACCATGTAAGCCATCTACAACAATTAATAACCTGAGTCAGTTCGCGAGAAATGAGCAAGATAAGACTATACATAGCAACAATAAGCTACTAGCTAACAAAACCATGAAAGGAAGCATTCTATTTCAAGAAATGGATCAAATTTCTAACCTCTAACAACCTTTTGGAAAAAGTTATAAGTTTCAACATATCAACTAAGAAGAAAATCCATAAGTTTTAGTTATGAAAATACCTCTAAAACTACAAAAGTTTGACAACCAAATAAGCAAGACTATGAAATTTAAATGATTAGACACAAGATTTGAGAGTATTATGATTTCAATCATGTAATCCCGTAGATTACGTGATTGAAATCTAAAGTGTAACCCATCAATCCACATTCTCAAGGTGAAGTCAAAAGATAAAAACCAGACCCGATCTTAGCTGCCAAAAAGAATATAGTTTTGGAATCGTTCCATAGGGCCATAGGCCTAATAGGCTAATAATGGAAAACGAGGGTAAAAACAAAGTTCCATCATGTAATCAAAAAGGTTTAAATGAAGAAAATATTATATTCAGACCCACAACCATTATATCTTAGGTAATAAGTGACTTCATAGCTAATAAGGATGAGTGGAAAGGACGGTAAGAATTTCTGGAATAGGCATTGTCTAACAGCCTACCTACTGAACATAACCAGGGCCGGAATAGCGACAAGCCTCATTAATACCCAAGTTGAGTAGGAAATCTAGCATTCTAAACACATCCTTGCAATTTTCATACTACCTTAGATTTATAATCCTCCCGTTCTAGAGGAACATAGCCCTGAATCTAGACTTGGTTGAAATTTTCTGACATCAACTCACTTCCCAATTTCATAAATGATGTATACAAAGGAAAAGGTCTCTCAACTCTCCTTAATTTACATCTCATCAATAAGTTTATGGTAACCTATGCAGTGATTAAACACATAATATACCATCGAAGATAGATATCCTCCAATAATGAACTTCTATAACGATGTTATTACAATTATTACGTTGGATACATAAACAAACTATTCCATAGCTTCTTTTCCCTTGTTAGACAACAAAATATATTCATGACCTTCCATCACAATCATTCTAAATTTGTAATGAAAGGTCACTCATCAAGAAGGAAGTAGAAAACAAGTTTGACTAAATTAAGGAAATTCGTGTTACCTTAAGCAGTTGATGAAGACCTTAACTTTCACGAACCATGAAAGATATTACCTTACTCCATCAAGGCATTATGTCTATACATAATTAAATCGATCACACAAGGAATCATCAACATACCATATCTTAACACCATAAAGGTCATTAATTTTATCAAATTTTACTCATAGAAAGAGTAGAATCAAATGGGGTTCTATCAATAATTTATGCCCTTCTATCAACCCAGGACATATTTTTGGCCCAAAACTTCCTTCTTAACAAGCATATATATTGAACTTCTAATTTCCAAAATCCCTAATAATTTGCACAATACACGAATTGCATAATCACGCTTATCATAAAAAATAATAATAATTTAACTGTATATTTTCCTCTAGGGTAATAACACAATAGGAGCCCAATACTAGTCAAAGCTGCAAAGTTCTAGGGGTGATTACATACCCAGGTTCACAAAAGAAAACAACGACATTTTTACAGAAGGAAGTAACTTTAAAATTATATATATATATATATTTTCCATATGATCAATCGAAGCATACACTGAGAACCTTTGTTTGTTTTATATATAAATGGGTTTGATCACGTCAACAAGAACAACCAATAGAGGAAAATCCAAAAGTAACAAAATATTAACCATATATTGAACACAATCCACAAAATCACAGATTTAAATCAATTTCTACAAGGAAAAAGTTTCATTTCAAGATGTTTATTAGATACTAGCATATTATGTATATGGTTAGTCTATCTTGCCTGTTTTAACGCATCCACCAGTCGTGAACATCCAGTAGGGACTGTTACAGCCACACGCCTTCCGCTTTATCCTCTTCTTCACTGGTCATTTCTTGCAATATACCACACCGGGATTCCCTTTTGAAGGCACGACTAGAAGAATGCAATAGGTGGTTGTCCAAATACTAGATTGCTTGAATTCAGCTACTTTGGGGTGAGAGTCGAACTGCTTACCACTCAGCCCGAGAGCACTTGCGCTAGAAGGCTAAACACCAACCAGGGTTTGAAGCTCAGACACAAGACATAATGATTACATCGCTCCTGGCTCTGAAAGGCATCTACCATATTGAAACAAAATCCTTTTCCTTCATCAAATTTGGGGACAACATCAAACTCTCGGTGCAACATTACAGTTGTAGCTTGTAAGGTGTGATAATTCCAACAGGAAACTTTATGCTGTCCAACCTAGTGACTGATTGAAGAGGCTCATAATATTGCCTCCCATCTTGTAGTGATTGATAATCATGGCAGACAGGGATGGAGTTGGATTAAACAAGCTGCATTTCACCACAAGAATCCCAATATCCTTGGGCCTCACGCTGTTTTTTCTCAACAGTTCATCCAAGGCACCAAACATCACCATCACTACTTCTACACGGCTTCTTTCAAGAACTCCATAAATTATTTCTCTCCAACGTTTCAACCTCTACACTGAATAACACCAGCAGAAGAGGGACAACAAAGAAATAAAGAGCATTTCTAATCAAATAATGGTAGCCCAACTTGACATGCCTGAGATTGACAGAGTGTAAGAAATCGGGTAATCTTCTCCATACTCTAACAGAGAATGTTTTGAATCCTACATTGGGACCAGAGCTCTCCCAAGACATTTTCTCTAACATTGCATAGATCTCCTAACAAGTTCAAACTTGCAAAGCAAATTGTGCTTCATGAATACACTGAAATGGAATAGATTTGCCTCAGTGAGATTCTGTTCCATGGGTTGCATCGTGAAACAAACAGAAAGGTTTCCATAGAAAATCTTTGCAATAAATCTTATCAGGTCTGCTGGTAACACCCTCACTATCACAAAGTCAATTTAGATAAAAATATCTTGCAAGAGAATCTGAATTTGAGGATGGAGAGATACAAAACAGAAAACAACAAAGTTGGACAACCTGCTTGCTAGAGGCACTCAAAAGGGCTTCTTCCTTACTGTTACGTGCCTGCAGTCTAGTTGAACACTATGGCAGGGCTCTACTTTGGATCCCCGACAAGAACACACCTCACAGTGCCCCAGGAAGAGGAGGTAATACGCTACTTCACCAGCTTGTGGCTTCATCTATAACAACCATATCTAACCCATGGCTAGGCACTGGAAAACTTCCGGTCAATATTAGAAACAATAGTGAACGAAATCTCAGTCTCACTTGGAAAAATTGCCTCAAGATTTGATCGAGCTTCTTCCATGTTAAATTCACCACCTGGACAGAAGCGATTTTCCAAACTGAAAGGCAAGACAGCTCAACCAAAACTTTATCTCGTTCTTCTACTACAGATGCAAGATTTTGCAACTGCAGATCATGACTGTGGTCGTGCGCAACCAGAACATCAGGCTCAGCACCAACGGTTCCTTGGGATCACCCTGTAGTAGCTGTCACACTTAACTCTCTCTGGAGGCCACTGGTTTTCTGAGATAAGTTTACCTCTCGACTCTGTAGCTGCTGCATACAGCCAAATCTTCCTCACAGCCCTCCCAGGAGAAAATCAGTTCTACGCTCCATGGAAGCTGCCTCTACAACACGATTTTGAGGACCCACACCCACCTACGCAACATCAGGGTGATAGACCTTCATTTCACCATTAATGAATCCACTGTTTAGAACACGCCAAGGAGGAGCAGGTCAAAATGAGGTGACAGGGAAAGAGAAAAAAAAAATGCCCAAGAAGGAAACGAGCCCAAAACCCACCTGCATGCATTGAAGGAGAATCCAAAAATAGATTATGGGAAAGAAAAATGGGACTCCACCCATTCCTCATGCAAGGAAAGACATGACAGCCATAATTGTTGGCAGGTCAGGTGGTTGGGAGGAGGCCAAGGTGGCAGTGGAGGCAGGTAGCAAAAAAAAGAAGTCATTGCCCAGCGGGGCATTACATCCTCCTCCCCTTAAGAAAGCATCGTCCTCGATGGGACATAACACAACGGAAAAGAAAAGGTTCGCAACCAAGAACAGGTAAAGGAGAAAGTACACTTTATGGTTTAAAAATTTTAGTTGATTAAAGCATGGTCGCAAGGTAGCCTTAGGAACATTCGGTAGAATTTTTAACTTTCAATGTTCTGTGAAGATTGGCAGTTCTTTCTTGTTCATCATTTCATTAGTCTCTTTTCATTATCATTATTTCTAGTTTTAGTTTCTTTGAAAAAAATATCATCATTGAAGAGTTTTGATTTATTCCTTATTGTGGGTGCCCAACATGAACTGCTAACACAACACCCTATCAGGTTCACAAGACACTACAGATTCACAAGCACACAAGTATATACTTCACGATTGTATTACACCACAAAAGGTTACTCAAATATGGAATGGATTAGGCACAGTCCACATAGTACACATCACACATCAATGACTGACATACCAAATACTCAAACAAAAGACTACTACAATCCACCAGACATTTCCTCAATTTATAGCAATGAAAGACTGATATAACACCAAACCATGCTACAGGTACATAGTGTCCACAAGGGGATCAATGACATGTCCACAACATCACAATACATATCCATCTGACATGAGTAACACATACATCAAAGACCACTACCAAAAATCACAATAACTCAACATATATCCTGAAACATCAACCATACACACAAATATTCCCTCAAGTCTCTTATGCCTCCCTCAAAATATTATGCCTCCCTGAAGTCTCTTATGCCTCCCTCAAACTCTTATGCCTCCCTCAAGTCTCTTATGCCTCCCTCAAACTCTTATGCCTCCCTCAAGCCTCCCTCAAGGAGGCTGGTTGACCCTATGGTCCAAGACACATAGAGTTCGAACACTCCTAACCCAAGTGACATAATAACGCGTGGTTCAACAACCCGCTAGTTATATGTACTCCTTGGGGCGTACCCCCATACAACGAAGCGGGTCCATAGGTCCAACCAATCCATGGTGCATCCTATGACCCTATTCCACACATCACGACAATAGAACCAGCACAACAATCCAATCAAAGTGCCAAGTGGCAAGGTACAAGCCTTGGGCAAGGCGGTAAGAATTCCAAATTTAAAAGAAGACCCCAAATCAAGCTAAAATAAATGGCCAAATAGCCAAAGTTAGTATCAAAATCCCCATGTTAGTGCCACAAACCAAGGAAATGCCCAAAATTGTAAAGCATTGCAATCAAGAAAAGCTACTGGTCCTTACAAAATAAAGAAAAAAAATCAATTACGAATAAAATCAACTTATAATGATGTCACATTACGATAACTGTGTGGCCTTATCTAGCCACCAAAGGGGTACTCAACGAGTTGCTAGCACTCGAACATCGAGCCTCAGCTCGTAAAATACATATCAATAATACCACTATCATCACCTCCATCTGAATCATCCCGCCACCACTTCGACAAGGCTAAACATAGTCATAGTTGCACTTAGGTTGTGTACATACAACCACATATGGAGAGAGGAAAGAATCACATGTAATCTACTAAACCGAGTTTTGACTCGAGTTATTGACCCATGGTACACCATTCCTCACTCTCAACATACACTTCTACCGATTTCCCTCAGGATCGGTTAGCGTAGGGTTCACAACATAACATACAACAACATCACTAACATAACGGTGGCACACACATAACTACCATAACGTCTCACGTATGGTATGTATACAGGGTAGATCACAATCGTACATCCACAGGGCGTAATACATCACTTTACCACATTCTGCACCCAAAGCGCAATCACCATACGATAGGGTTCATACACTCACCGTATGACCCAAAATCACAACATGAAGCATTACCTATTTGCACAAATCATACATACGATGAACATAGTACATCACAACATAACATCCATTGCAACATAACAAGGTGGTACACACATTTCTTCAGAACATGGTAAAAACATCATGATACAACTCATTTCTTTTAACATCAATCTAGTCATACAACACATTGATACACCCACATATCACAATATGCCACAATGCTCCAACACTATGTCATCCACATTATAATTCTTTTCACACATCACAAACAATAATTCACACGTGAACTCTTCCTAGAATCCACAAGAAGGAGAGAGAATACTCCCATCCCCAACATATCAACATGATCACAAACATGCACAAGGTGACATACACATCATGTGCGTTCACAATATCACAATTACGACAATAATCACATCACGTTTAAAGCACATTACTCTTCCAATATCTACCACCATCATGCAACATCATCATCATCATGCAGTATCATCATGTAACACCACCACCACCATGTAACATCATCATATAACACCAATCCGGCCCATAGGTTCGAGAGCATGAACCTACGCTCTGATACCAAAATGTAACGACCCAAAAATACCAACACAAGGACAACACAGTGAAATACAGGATAACTTTTTTTTTTTTTTTTGCTTGACACATAACATGACGCAACATGTCGTCACCAAGGATACAACTAACACTGTGAACAACTTGATACAAGGATGGCCATAAAGGTAGCACGGAAACGTTCACACCTATCAAGGACAATGTACTCTTCTTTTGACAAGACAACATGGAAGCCCAACCACATGACACACTTACAGCTAGGGCATCCCATGAGGAATTTCTTGTTAAATTTTCTTGTTTACTAAAGTGTCTCTTAATTCTTAACTTACGTTCTTATAAAATTTCATGTAATGATTCACACAATTCTTTTCACAAGGGAGAACTTCTTTCTTTTCAACTATTGACTAAATAGCTTAAGGCCAAGCTTTCTAAACTGGGATCATCAATTTGATGTCCAAATCTTTCTTATTCATTTGATTTTAGAACATTTTCCATTTCTTACAAGGTTAATTAATCTTATTCAAGCCACTAACACATGTTCCACACCTCTGTTGCACAGGTGAAGGCATAAGTTCCGATTGAGGGAAGTACCGCTTAGGGTTCATAACAATAACCTTCTTGTTTAAGGATCAAATTTTGACCTTGCTTAAGAAATATCACCATGAATTAAGGCATGGGTTAACAGAACAGGACAACAGAATTTAGCTTCAGGGTCACATGGTTTACTATCCATCTTTTATTGAGGTTAAGGGTTTATCAAGATTAGTTAAATGTTCCATCTAGACTTTACTTAATTAAGTTTGACAAAGGAAAACATTCCAAATGATAGAGAGAGATTTAAGGTTTAATTAATCGATTTCCCTCCTACTTATTAAATCCTATCATCTTCTAAAATCTAACCATTGCTTTCACCATGAGGTCATTTAAGATTTCACCATAAAAGGATAATGTTTATTAGCTTGGCTCGAATAAAAATAATAATAAGTAATCATATTTCGTTACAAAAGATAGTTTCCTCTTGATTGTTCCAGGTCTCAAAGGTTATCAAGTAGATCACATCTACATTAATATGTTCATATACATAAATTTTGGTTTAACTTTTATCAGGACTATCTAGCTCACTTCATAGTGCTTACAAACTCATTGCTACTAAGCCTTAGGAGGATTTACAACTCAACATTTTAACTCAAGAGCAAATTTTAACAGTACTCGTTTGCGGAAACAAAACAAGGTTATATCAATTCATTCCAACATGATGCACAAATCAAAGGGACATACCATCTCTATTGAACCATGACTAGGGAGCAAGAGAGTAATAACATGGGACATGCCCCGCTACTATTCTAAGGATTAAAATTCACTAGAATATCCCATAACCAAGCGGTAATCAAATTTCATCTTTCACATGATAACCAAACAAGCCAAAGTTTCAACAGTTACAACAACAATACTCTACAATACATTTACTAGGCACTGACCCTTCTTCTAAAATGTCCAAAGGCCCTTTCCAAATTTTTATAACATAATACACATTCGTACAAAGGAACATCATAACCAAGATTGATGAAATAATCTACAAGTCTTTCCATCATCTAACCACGTAAGCCATCTGCAACAATTAATAACCTGAGTCAGTTCGCGAGAACTGAGCAAGATAAGACTATACATAGCAACAATAAGCTACTAGCTAACAAAACCATGAAAGGAAGCATTCTATTTCAAGAAATGGATCAAAGTTCTAACCTCTAACAACCTTTTGGAACAAGATATAATTTTCAACATATCAACTAAGAAGAAAATCCATAAGTTTTAGTTATGAAAATACCTCTAAAACTACAAAAGTTTGACAACCAAATACGCAAGACTATGAAATTTAAATGATTAGACACAAGAGTTGAGAGTATTAGGATTTCAATCATGTAATCCCGTAGATTACGTGATTGAAATCTAAAGTGTAACCCATCAATCCACATTCTCAAGGTGAAGTCAAAAGATAAAAACCAGACCCGATCTTAGCTGCCAAAAAGAATATAGTTTTGGAATCGTTCCGTAGGGCCATAGGCCTAATAGGCTAAAAATGAACAACGAGGGTAAAAACAAAGTTCCATCATGTAATCAAAAAGGTTTAAAGGAAGAAAATCTTATATTCAAACCCACAACCATTATATCTTAGGTAATAAGTGACTTCATAGCTAATAAGGATGAGTGGAAAGGACGGTAAGAATGTCTGGAATAGGCATTGCCTAACAGCCTACCTACTGAACACAACCAGGGCCGGAATAGTGACAAGCCTCATTAATACCCAATTTGAGTAGGAAATCTAGCATTCTAAACACATCCTTGCAATTTTCATAATACCTTAGATTTATAATCCTCCCAGTTCTAGAGGAAAATAGCCCTGAATCTTGACTTGGTTGAAATTTTCCGACATCAACTCACTTCCTAATATCATAAACGATGTATACAAAGGAAAAGGTCTCTCAACTCTCCTTAATTTACATCTCATCACTAAGTTTATGGTAACCTATGCAGTGATTAAACACATAATATACCATCAAAGATAGATATCCTCCAATAATGAACTTCTATAACGATGTTATTACAATTATTACATTCGATACATAAACAAACTATTCCATAGCTTCTTTTCCCTTTTTAGACAACAAAATATATTCACGACCTTCCATCACAATCATTCTAAATTTGTAATGAAAGGTCACTCGTCAAGAAGGAAGTACAAAACAAGTTTGACTAAATTAAGGAACTTCATGTTACCTTAAGCAGTTGATGAAGACCTTAACTTTCACGAACTGTGAAAGATATTACCTTACTCCATCAAGCCATTATGTCTATACATAATTAAATCGATCACACAAGGAATCATCAACATACCATATCTTAACACCATAAAGGTCATTAATTTTGTCAAATTTTACTCATAGAAAGAGTAGAATCAAATGGGGTTCTATCAATAATTTATGCCCTTCTATCAACCCAGGAAATATTTTCGGCCTAAAACTTCATTCTTAATAAGCATATATATTGAAATTCTAATTTCCAAAAGCCCTAATAATTTACACAATACACGAAGTGCATAATCACGCTTATCATAAAAAATAATAATAATTTAACTGTATATTTTCCTCCAGGGAAATAACATATTAGCAGCCCAATACTAGTCAAAGCTGCAACGTTCTAGGGGCGATTACATACCCAGGTTCACAAAAGAAAACAATGACATTTTTGCAGAAGGAAGTAACTTTAAAATTATATATATATATATATATATATATATATATATATATTTTCCATATGATCAATCGAAGCATACACTGAGAACCTTTGTTTGTTTTATATATAAATGGTTTGATCACGTCAAAAAGAACAACCAATAGAGGCAAATCTAGAAGTAACAAACTGTTAACCATATATTGAACACAATCCACAAAATCACAGATTTAAACAAATTTCTAGAAGGAAAAAGTTTCATTTCAAGATGTTTGTTAGATACTAGCATATTATGTATATGGTTAGTCTATCTTGCCTGTTTTAACGCATCCACCAGTCATGAACATCTAGTAGGGACTGCTAAAACCACACGCCTTCTGCTTTATCCTCTGCTTCACTGGTCTTTTCTTGCAATATACCACACCAGGATTCCCTTTTGAAGGCACGACTAGAAGAATGCAGTAGGTGGTTGTCCAAACACTAGATTGCTTCAATGCAGCTGCTTTGGGGTGAGAGTCGAACTGCTTACCACTCAGTCTGAGAGCACTTGCACTAGAAGGCTAAACACCAACCAGGGTTTGAAGCTCGGACACAAGACATAATGATTACATCACTCCTGGCTCTGAAAGGCATCTACCATATTGAAACACAATCCTTTTCCTTCATTAGATATGGGGACAGGATCAAACTCTCAGTGCAACATTACAGTTGTAGCTTATAAGGTGTGATAATTCCAACAGGAAACTTTATGCCTACCAACCTAGTGACTCATTGAAGAGGCTCATAATATTGCCTCCCATCTTATAGTGATTGATAATCATGGTAGACAGGGATGCAGTTGTAATAAACAAGCTGTAGTTCACCACAAGAATCCCAACATCCTTGGGCCTCACACTGTTTTTTCTCAATAGTTCATCCAAGGCACCAAACATCACCATCACTGCTTCTGCACGGCTTCTTTCAAGAACTCCATAAATTATTTCTCCCCAACGTTTCAACCTCTGCACTGAATAACACCAGCAAAAGAGGTAAAACAAAGAAATAAAGAGCATTTCTAATCAAATAATGGTATCCCAACTTGACATGCCTGAGATTGACAGAGTGTAAGAAATCAGGTAATCTTCTCCGGACTCTAACATAGAATGTTTTGAATCCTGCATTGGGACCAGAGCTCTCCTAAGACATTTTCTCCAACATTGCATAGATCTCCTGACAAGTTCACACTTGCAAAGCAAATTTTGCTTCATGAATACACTAAAATGGAACAGATCCGCCTCAATGAGATCCTCTTCCACGGGTTACATCATGAAACAAATAGAAAGGTTTCCATAGAATATCTTTGCAATAAATCTCATCAGGTCTGCTGGTAACACCTTCACTGTCACAAAGTCAATTTAGATAAAAATATCTTGCAGGAGAATCCGAATTTGAGGATGCAGAGATACAGAACAGAAAACAACAAAGGTGGACTACTTGCTTGCTGGAGGCGCTCAAAAGGGATTCTTCCTTACTGTTACGTGCCTGCAGTCTAGCTGAACACTATGGCAGGGCTCTACTCTAGATCCCCGACAAGAACACACCTCAAAGCACCCAGGAAGAGGAGGTAATACGCTACTTCACCAGCTTGCGACTTCATCTATAACCACCATATCTAACCCATGGCTAGGCACTGGAAAACTTCCAGTCAGTATTAGAAACAGTAGTGAACGAAATCTTAGCATCACTTACAAAACTTGCCTCAAGATTTGATTGAGCTTCTTCCATGTTAAATTCACCACCTGGAAAGAAGTGATTTTCCAAACTGAAAGGCAAGACAACTTAACCAAAACTTTATCTCGTTCTTCTACTAGAGCTGCAAGATTTTGCAACCACAGATCATGACTGTGGTCGCGCGGAACCAGAACATTAGGCTCAGCACCAACGGTTCCTTGGGATCTCCCTGCATTAGCTTTCGCACTTAAACTCTCTCTGGAGGCCACTAGTTTTCTGAGATAAGTTACCTCTCTTGACCCTGTATCTGCTGCATATAGCCAAAT